>CAWUER010000424.1:0-290528 GCA_963921195.1 Pegoplata infirma | reverse complement strand
AAAAAAATTCAAAAACTGAGACATTTTTCGTATTAAAATATTCTTAGATTCTGAGATTTTCTGAGTAATTTTTCGTATAGAAAAAAATTTCAGATTCTGAGACATTTTTCGTATAGAAAAAATTTCAGATTCTGAGAATATTTCCTTAAGAAAAAGTTTCAGATTCTGAGAAATTTTTTCTTCAGAAAATGTTTCAGATTCTGAAACATTTTTCGTATAGAAAAAGTTTTAGATTTTGAGACATTTTTTCGTATAGGAAAAGTCTTAGATTCTGAAATAGAAAAGGTCTCATTAAAACCAAATTGTTCTAAAAAATATCATGGTTTTAATTAGTAAAGAAAAATTACCTCGAGCTAGAATACCCGTACTCAAAATATATTTTTTTTAGTTTCTTTGTCTTAACACTGATAATAATATGAGGTTAATTTGTACAAAATAAATGTTTTTTTTTTCATGCGACTTTTTACTTTCCCGCGGGGCCGCAAATTTTTAGTGCCCAGGGCCCCACCCTGAAAAAACATTTTTGGTGAAACGCCCTACTGTGCATCTCTGCACTTTCAAAATTCACCAAGTACTCATATAGATTTATAAACAAATAATTAACAAACAAAAACTACTGAACATGAAAAATCGTTAAATGAAAAAAAATATAAAAAAAACTCCAAAACTCAATGTTTACATAAAAATTCTTTAAAAGCAGCAGCAGCAGCAACATCATCATAATAATCATCCATCCAACTCTGTTGACAAAAATTTCACTTTATTGTAGACCGTCTGTTTATTTTCCTACATTTGTTGCTGTTGTTGCTGCTGCTGTTCTTGTTGTTTTCGTTGTTGTTATAGTTTATATTATAATTTTTGGTCTCCCCGCCATAAAAAAAAAGTAACAGAACATTCTATAAAAATTTCTTTTAATACTGGCTGAACGACTGACTGACTGAATGACGTCTACCCGTTGGAAGCTTCTATAGATGGTTGTTTTTGTTGTCAATGCTTTTAAATCAGTACAGAGCAGCCAGCAGGCAAACAGACAGGCAGTGGAGCTGTGCTTAGTAAAATCATAAACCGTGCACAGAAAGAAACAACAACAGTGACAACAAAACACAAACAATAATAAAAATTGCCGGCATTTAACTTGAGCATAACTATACATAAGTAAAAGTATCTAGATAAATTTACTCTGTCTCAATTCTTTCTCTGTGACAAAAAAAAACTTCTCCAAAAATCTCACTGAGCAAGTTGTATCAAACCAGGATAACATCATACATGTGGCAAGTTTAAAATAATGCTTAGTTTTGGTTTGAAACTACATAAATGGATTTCAAACCCAAACAAAAAAAAATATATCTAACAACTACTTGTTGGATTTTAGATTGTTTATCATTATGCAAAAGATAATGAGAAAAAAAATTGTAGAATATACTATAAACAATTATTTTTTTACATCTAGCCCTTGTTATACCACTCTAAAAAAAACTTCGAGAGTAACGAAAATTGACATAAGCTTTATGAAAAAGTACTCACGTTTGCAACAAAAGACAGGTTTAATTTGGTTAATGAAACTCGACATTAAAGTTTCTTTTAATTAAATCTTACATGTAAATAATGAAACTGTTTTTAGAACTTGTTTGAAATGTTTTATGAAGTTTTTCATAAAATAAATGAAATTATTCATTGATTAAATGTGGAATAGCACCTAAAATGCAAGGGGCCCTAAGTAACATTTTATTAATTTTACAGGAGAAACAAAAAACAGTAGTAAAATTTTTAATTTGTTAATAACTTTGTTGGTTTGATTGAATTGGGCTAAAATTTTGTGAGGACGTACGTTTTGTTAATACCCAGACAGAAAAATATAATCATCAAAGCGTTTTAAAAGTACTCTAGATGGTGGTACAAGCGTTTCCAAAACGTCATGGTTTTTGCTTTTAGAGTACTCTCAAAACGTCCGAATGATAACGTCGTTAAACGCTCATATGATTGTTTTTCAAAGCGCTCTAAAAGCATTCGGAAGACTAAAAATTAGGTGGTTTAAAGATGCTTTATGATAATTTTATTTGAAATTGTAGATTTTTTAAATTACATTTTTTATATATTTTCGTACAATAGAGTAAAACCAGTAGAAAAGTTAAATTTGACTTTGCCGAATCTATGAATACCCTCCACAATGCATTTTTTTAAAGAGTAGTACATTTTCTAACGTGAACAAATTAACAATTTTTATTAGAAATATTTTATTTTGAATAAAAAACTCTTATTTTGTCATTTAATAAAAAAAAAAAATACTAATTTTTTTCTTTGAGTGTAAAATTTTTTTCGAGTGTAATGTTTTTTTACTGTAAAAATATTTCTGAGTGAATGCACGTACGTATGTATACAAAATATTGTCATTTTTGTAAAATAAAAAATGAATTTTTTTTTGTGTAACTTTTTTTTTGAGTTTAAAATTTTTTTTTTGAGTGTAAAATTTTTTTTGAGTGTAGAATTTTTTTCGTGTGTAATTTTTAAATTACCAATGCTTTTAAAACTAAACAAGTTTAAAAAGCATTGCTTTAAAATTAAACAAGTTTGAAAAGCATTGTTTAGTTACCACCAATGCTTTTAAAACTTGTTAAAACACGTGGCATTTTAGATGAAACTAATCTGAAATTCAGGGTTTTGCTTATAACTTTTGAACCAATGGACCGATTGAGCTGAAATTTAATACCATCCATACCCGGGGAACGACAAAGATATATGCCAAGCTTCAGTAGTCTCATTATTGTCTTTCGAAAGTTATCGTGTTTTTTATCTCGTAAATTCGCGAAACACCCTTGCCGAAATTTAATCTTTTGCTCATAACTTTTGAACCACTGGACCGATTTGGCTGGATTGCAATACCAACCTGACCAGGTAAATGATAAACATATATGCCAAACTTCAGTAGCCTCTGTAAAGTCTTTCAAAAGTTAGCGTGTTTTCTACGGACGGACAGACAGACGGACGGACGGATGGACATCGCTAGATCGACTTAAAATCGATCGAGGATCATAAATATATATACTTTATGGGGTCCTAGACCAATATTTCGAGGAGTTACAAACGGAATGACAAACTTATATATACCCTCTATCACTAGAGTGGAGGGTATAAAAATAATTGAGTTAATCCAAGAGGACTTCATAATGTTTTCCCGCGCTTTCTTTTGTTAAGGTTGTTTGGATGTGTGCCTCATTCCCCTTATTGGAATGGTACAATTATTATGTATTCTACATTATGGGTGGAAGATATAAAACATTTTTTGAATTCGTAAAAAGGTGCTGTAAAAGCACTTTTGAGTTGGTTAAACAAAGCGTCTTTAGAGCGTTTGGAAAATAGTACTTTCAAAGTGTTTTATTTTTTGTACCATCATCAATTTCTGCCTGGGTATGTATCAAAATTAATCACAAAATTAGTAAAAAATGTATTTATATTTGCGTTCATTGGCGATTTCGCAATTCACATGTTTTTAATTTTTGGCTATAAAATCGCTAATTTTTATTATGTGACCCTAATTTTTTTTGGGACGTGTAGGTTAATAAAATACACCAGAATCTATCAAAATACCGATTTTTAATTTTTTGTTAGTTAGGGCGTTTACATTTTAGGTGACGATCTGTTTCGTCATGAGAAAATTATGTATTATTACGGACCCGATAGGTGGCGCTGGGAAGAAGCTATCCAGATACTCATATCGAAGTCGACCCGGGCAACGCCGCGCGCTTCAGCTAGTATTTATATACATGCCACTTAAAGTTGATGAAAAGACACACCGCTTTGCCAATTAAAAATTAAATTTGCATATTTTTTTACTTTATGAGGTTTTCAAAAAAATTTAAAAAAGGTGTTAATCCGGCATTACAACTTTTAAATATCCCTATTACTTTTTATTTGAGAAAATTTTAAAAAGAAAATTTGCAAGGCCGTACAAAAAGACTCTGCTATTCCATAATTTCTTAAATTATTAGAAAATTTAATAGTGTGTGTTGGTGTTTATTTTTTAATAACCCAATCAACGTCACCGTCATCATGATCATATGAATATGTTAATCGTATTAACGGGAATATCTCACGTTTTTTTTTTGCCTTAAACTTCTAAACGCGCAAAAAGTTGTTTATTTACAACAACTACAACGAGTTAATTTTTATTATTCTTTAAATTGATTAATTGTTAAAAAAAAAGTTATAAAAAAAAACAGTACAATGTGCCTGGTACCCCTGAGAATCGTTCTAGGAATTATTATAAATTAATTATTGAGGTTTTGCTAACAAAAAATTTAAACAAAATTTTTAGCTAGTAAATAAAGGCACCTATAAAAATAATGCTAATTCATTTAAGATGTGAATGTCAACGATTTTAATTTATTGTTTATTACTTAAATGTATTTTGTTGCTATTTTATTTGTTTTTAGAAAAATATAAAACCTAAATTGATTTGTAAAATTAATTAAATTTATGTTTATTTAATTGCTTAAAATCTTTTTGATTTATTAGATAAATTATTTGCAAAATAACATTATTGAGTGCTTCAGTAGAAAAATTTATTTCCGTTGGATGACATAACGCTTAAGGGGGGACGGAGGTTAAAATCTGTTTAATCAAATCATACTTAAAAAAAAAACAAGTAAGAAAACAATAGTCGGTCAAGGCCAACCATATAATACCCTACACCAGTGTTTTCCGAAAAATTAATCCCAAGTCCAAACATGGACCGATTGGATTTATCTTTTGTTAGATCTTTAATTAGTGTAGAAGTCACACACAAAACAAATTTGACCAAGATTGGCTTATTTTTTGTTGGTATAGATCAATTTAACTGAAAATCAGTAAACATTTTTATATACTCAATCCTCAGTCCAATTATAATCAGATTTGATAAGGTTACCAATCTAGGGTGTTTCATCAAAAACTTTTTTTGGATTTTTTTCTTATGGCCTAAAAGATTTTTGAGATTTTTTTTCAGATTTTTGGAAGGTAGGGGTCAACTCGCTCAAATCGATTTTATCAAAAAAATTAGGTTATGAAACATATTTTTTTATTTTTTTGGGGATTTTTTTACAAAACCGGATACATTTCTTCTAAATGTTGCTAGTCTCCTAAAAAAAATATTGACCTTAAAAGTAAAAATGCAGAATTTCCCGTGTTGTTTGTATGGGGGCTACAAGTATAACTGGTACGATTTCTTAAAAATTTGGAATGGTGATGAAAGATGAATGAATGTTAATAAAAAAAACGTTTACGTGCCAAATTTCGAAAGGATAGCTCATAAGATACGATTAATACAGTCATTTAAACCAAATTTAAAGAAGACATTTGTATGGAGGCCAAGTCTAGATTTGGACCGATTTTTCCAATTCTAATATGCTTCGTACTTGTCCTTAAACACTTTCATTTAGTTAGTTTTAGCAAACAAATCTTTAAAGTGTTTCAAAACCAGAAAAAACAACTATTTTGGAATGAGTTTCTGAAGATTTCCTGCCTAAGTAGTAATTTTTACAAAAATGGAAAAAAGAAATTCCAAAAAAAAAAGTACTAAAATAATGAAACAGATTAAATTGTAAACTTTTTCGCAAACCGCCAAATAAATCGCGAATCATTTAATAAAGAAAATTCTCAGATTCTAAGAAATTTTTCCTTTAATAAAAGTGTCAGACTTAGAGACATTTTTCTTTAAGAACAAGTCTAAGATTATGAGAAAATTTTCATATAAAAATGATGAAGATTCTGAAGCAGAAAAATGTGACAGCTTCTATAGGGAAAATATCTCAAAACAGTGGCGTATACAGGGGGCGGGCTCAGGGGCCCGGGCCCCCCCGAAATGATTTCACAAATTTCAAATACAATGTAAAAAAAAAAAACTTCTTAAAAAATATATAAAACCATTTGGGAATCTAAACATTTTTCTGAAGGAAGAAGTTGCGAATCTGAAAATTTTATGGCCAGAAAATGTCTCAAAATCTGAAAATTTTTCTGTCAGAATTTGAAACTTTTCAAGATCCTAATGGTAAAATGTCTCAGAACCTGAAGCTTTTTGTACTCAAAAAAATGGATTAAATTGTAATTAAAACGAAGCAAACCTAAAATATTTATTAGTATTTCATGTAACAATCGTCTAAGAATCTGTTATTTATTGAGACTTTATCTATAGAAAATATATCTCAGAACCTAAGACTTTGTCATTCGGAAAAATATCTCAGAATCTGAGACTTTTCCTTTACGAATGATGTCTCAGAATCTGAGACATTTTCTACAAGAAAATGTCTCAAAATCTGAGACTTTTTCTACAAGAAAAATGTTTCAGAATCTGTCACTTTTCAATAAGAAAAATGTCTCAAAATACATTATATAATATATAGACTCTTTCTATACGAAAATTGTCACAGAATCTGAGATTATTTCTATAACAGAAATGTCTCAGAATCTGAGACTTTTTCTAAAACAAAAATGTCTCAGAATCTGAGACTTTTTCTAAAACAAAAATGTCTCAGAATCTGAGACTTTTTCTATTAGAAAAATGGCTATAAGAAAAAAATCTGAGACTTTTCTTAAGGAAAATGTCTCATAATCTGAGCCTTTTTTTCATAAAAAATATGTCTCATAATCTGAGACTTTTTCTATAAGAAAACTGTCTCAGAATCTGAAAATTTTTCTATACGTAAAATGTTCCAGAATCTAATACTTTTTCTATAATAAAAATGTCTCAGAACCTGAGACTTTTTCTATAAGAAAAATGTCTCAGAATCTGAGACTTTTTCTATAAGAAAAATGATGAAAAATGAAGTCTCAGTTTATGAGACATTTTTCTATAAGAAAAATGTCTTAGAATCTACGACTTTTTCTATAAGAAAAATGTCTCAGAATCTGAATTTTTCTATAAGAAAAATGTCTCAGAATCTGAGAATTTTTCTATAAGAAAAATGTATCAGAATCAGAGACTTTTTCTATAAGAAAAATGTCTCAGAATATGAGACTTTTTCTATAAGAAAAATGTCTTATGGATTGAATTCATAAACACACACAGCTGATTTCCGTGAATAACCCAATAAAAAAATATTAGGTTTTAAGAAGCACTAAAAATATGAAGCGCTTCAAAAAGCGCTTACATTTATCACGTCTTACGTATGCAGCAGTAAAAGCTGCTTCGCTGTAAGGTAGAACTGTTCAATGCTTCGGCTCTCACTTACAGCAAAGCAGTACGTAAGCACTTAAAAATTTTAACCGTTTTTTTTTAAAGCAGAAATATTCATGATTCCCGATCGATTTTAAGACATTCTAGCGATGTCCGTATGTCCGTCTGTCTGTGGAAAATGCTCTCGCGGACAAAATATTGCACAGAGATAACTGAAACTTAACATAAATATTGAAAGTTCTCCCGAGAAGTTTGGTATTGCATTCGAGCGATATCGGTTCAGCGGTTCAAAAGTTATGAACGAAAATGTAAGCACACCTCACAAATTTCAGTACATTCAACATAACCTAAAAATACAAAATGCTTTTATTCGGCTTCTGATTGACATATGTGAACATAATTGAACACCAAATGGTATTTAAACAAGTACGAACATATTTTTTTGACAAAAAAAGAAAAAAATTGCGGATTTTTTTTTCCCAAATTTTTTTTTCGCTGAAATTTTTTTCAATTTTTTTTTTTTTTTTTAAAGTAATTTCCTTGTTAATAAAGTTGTTTGCAATAATCTTTTTGAAATTGTGGAGGGTATCACTACATTCGGCAAGGCCGAATTTAACTTTTTTACTTGTTTTTTTTTAATTTCAAAGCAGTAAACCTGCTTTGCTGTAAGGAAAAATGGTTTAATGCTTCGGCTCTCACTTACAGCGAAGCAGTATGTAAGCACTAACAAATTTAACGAACTTCTTGATTTGTTTTGCCGATGTTTAGACGAAGTTAGTACATAGCAACTAGTCAGTCTTATCGTTTATTGTGTAGTGAGCAGACGCGGAAGATAAAGTGTGAACAAATTACCAATTAAAAAAACATATCTATAAAAAGTGAACAAATTATAAATTAAACATTTACAAAAAAACAAATAAAAAAATTATTAATTAATTTTATTATTTTTATTAATTTTTTATTATTTTTTTTTCATTATTTGTGTTGTTTTTGCTTTGCGTGTCCGTAAAGAGGTGTACAGTTTTTTTTTTGTGTTAAGTTTTGCTTGCGCAAAGTAATTGTGATTTTTTTTTGTACAACGGTGCTCATTGATTATTTAGTATTTGATATTTTTCTGCACATTGTTTTTAAATAATTTAAGTTACATTACATCTATTTAAAGCTCCAAGGAAGCTCCTTTTCAGGTATGAAATATTAAACACAAAACATGGTTAATGTATGCATGAAAAGAGGTAAGAATGTAGCGCTTCCGGGAAGCTAGTTTTCAGGCATTAATTATTAAAAAACTTTATTACTATATGCATCAAAAGAGACATGAATGAAGCGCCTTCTGTAAGCAACATGGTAATACTTGAATTCATACATGATTATCATGCCTTGCGGATGCTGTTAAATAGAGGCATGCATTCATCGCATAAATCATGCGCATATAATGCGCTTTTTGGATCACAAGCAAGTGCTTTTTAGTGGGAACTCGCCTTTATAAAATCATGCCTCCGCGTGGGGGGTAATTGTGTAATTCGATTCGAAAGAAACTGTTTGAATTCGGAAAATGTTGATCCTTTGTAAAATGTAATTCGCTATGAAAAAAAGATTTTTTTGTTTATTTTTAGAATGAAAGGATAAACATTAATATGCCAAAAGATTTTCGATCAGATAAAAATTATTTTAGGTACTTTAAATTGAAAACAAAAATGTCGTTCGAATAGCTTCTCTTTTCGAATCGAAATACACAATTACCCCCCTGATTTAGTTACATTTCCCACTGCATATCGGTCCGTTTACGGTCCGATAGTGTCGTACTCTCAACGGATTTCCAATCAGATTCGATGTTCCCAATAGTCCGTTTTCTGGTCCGTATACGGATCCAGAAAACGTACCGTATACGGAGTTGGATTCCGTTTTAGACGGACCAAAAACGGACCGTAAATGGACCTTTTTGTTTGTTGGGTTAGTTCTAAATATAGACGATCGTAAACAAATTTGAAAATATGTGCTGTTAGGTAAATTTTTTGTTAAAAAAAAATTAAAAAAAAAATTTGGGCCCCCTGCGAAATAAAATCCTGTATACGCACCTGTCTCAAAAACATTTTCTGAAACTTTTTCTGTAATTTTCAACTTTTTCTATCACAGATTCTGACACATTTTCCCCATAGAAGAAGCTTTAGACTCTGAGACATTTTTTCTATAGAAAAAGTCTCAGATTCTGAGTCATTTTTCGTATGAAAGAAGTTTCACATTTTAAGAAGTTTTTTTTTTCCTATAAAAATGGTCTTAGATTCTTAAACATTTTTCCTACAGGAAAAGTCCCAGATTCAGAGACATTTTTCCTATAGAAAAAATTTCAGACTATAAGACATTTTTCACATATAAAATTTCAGACTATAAGACATTTTTCACATAAAAAAGTGTTAGCTTCTGAGACAGGTTTCCTATAGAAAAAATTTAAGATTCTCAGATTCTCAGTCATTTTCCCATAGAAAAAGGCTCAGAATCTGAGACTTTCTCCTATAGAAAAATCTCAGATTCTAAGACATTTTTTACATAAAAAAGTCTCAGATTCTCAGACGATTTTCCTATAGAAAAATTTTCAGATTCTGAGACATTTTTCCCATAGAAAAGGTATCAGATTCTTAAACAGTTTTCTTATAGAAAAAATTTAAAATTTTGAGGCATTTTCCTACAGAAAAGTTTTCAGATTTTGAGACATTTTTAACATGGAAAAGGTGTCAGATTCTGAGAAATTTTTCCTATAGAAAAGGTCACAGATTCTGAGATATTTTTCCTGTAATATGGTCTCAGATTCTGAAACATTTTTTCTTTACAAACAGTCTCAGATTCTGAGACATTTTTCCTTTACAAAAGTCTCTGACTCTTAGACACTGTTCCTGCACGATTCAAAATCAATAAAAAGTCAAAATTCCTTAGATTTAGATGCTGACTGTTCAGTAGCCTGTCCCGAAAAAGTCTTCTTTTTGGAATTTCGCTTGGTAATAGCAAAAAAATAATGCGTATGACAGATCTGATAATGGAAAAAATAATGCAACAAAATTTGGAGTCTGTCTTTGCCTCCCTACAACCGGTTGAAGTTCGCAATCGTAGTGTATTTTGTCAAAAAAAAATATTTTTAGTTTTGACCGCTATGGGTATCAAAATTCGCGGAATGTTTAGTACATTAAGGGAAAAATATTTAAAAAGTTTTCATTGAATAATTTTGGTCCACTAGAGTATTTTAAAATAAAAAAAATTGAAGTTGTTGGCAATATTGAACTTTAAATTTTTATATTAACGCGGATGCTACTCAATCAAGTTCAAAAGGGTACTTTAAATCGTCCATGTTATTTTTGTATTATTTTAAGCCACCTAAAGAAGAAAGCTGAAAAAAAGTCGAAAAAAGTACTTATTTTACTAGTTTTTGCAACAAAAATTGAATAAGTGGATAAAATTTTATCATGCAAATATTTTTCCCTTAATGAACTCCACATTGTGCAAATTTTGACACTAATTGCAGCCAAAACAAATAATATTTTTTTTTTTACAAAATACATTACGATTGCGAACTTCAACCGGTTGTAGGGAGGCAAAGACGGACTCCAATTTTTTGAATTTTTTTCCCATTATCAGCTCTTGAAATAGCATCGTTTTTTTGCTATTACCTTAAATTTTATTTTTCGGGACAGGCTGTTCAACCTTAGAAGCTGAGAGTTTTGCTACAGAAAAAACTTTTTAAAATAAATTGTGTAAAACATTTTTAAAAGTCTTGAAGTCGTAAATTTTCTAATCTTAATTATTTTTTATAGAAATCGATCTCAGAATTTAAAATTTTTTTCTAGTATCACAATCTGAGACGTATATTTTTGGGTAACCTTCTCAATTTCGACTGTTCTATCAAATATATCTTTTCACACAAAAAAAAAAAACTTTGTCAAATTACTAGGAAAAGTCTCGTAATTCCATTTTACCAATATTTGACAGTTTTTCTTGTTTTTTAACAAATCGAAATTTACATTTTTTTTGTAATTTTACAATATTTTTTGTAATTTAACAAATTTCCAAGAAAATTTTACAAAAAAAAAAACTTGTAAATTCACGAGAATTCCTTGTTATTTCAATTGCGCTAAAAAACTGTAAATTTTCAATTTTATTGGTAAAAAGCTTGTAAAATTACAAAATTATTGGTAAAAAGCTTGTAAAATTACTAGGAATTCTCGTAAAATAGGAGGTAGCAAAAAATCTAGTAAAATTACGAAACATCTTTGTAAATTTTATCGTGTCAAAAAATTTGTAAATTTACAATTTTATTGGTAAAAACCTTGTAAAATTACAAAATTTTTGGTAAAAGTCTTGTAAAATTACTAGGAACTTTTGTCAAATAGGAGGTAGCAAACCAAAAAAAGTTACAAGTTTTCCTTGTAATTTTAAAAGGTTTTGTTTGTGAGTGTTGTATCTACCATTCGCATAAACCCACAACACTGTGCAACGTGGCTTTTCTAAAGCGATTGCCCTCAACAAGTAGAAGCTTAAATACAAAACCATAAAAGCAACTAGTAACGAACGAACATTCCAAAACATTGTACAACTTCAAACATGTTGTAAGCATAATAATACAAACACTAATGAGACATTCCAACATGAACAGAAAAAATGCATCTCAAACATAAAATTACAAAAAAAACATGGAGGGAAAAAGATACAAAACGACGACAACCTATGCAAACAGTGTTGCCAGACATGGGATTTTAAACCTTTGTGAACAAGTTAAATTTAGCCTTAATGAATGTAAAAAAGATTGAACTAGTTTACAGGGAATTTCATCCGCCACATTTTGCATTTATTTTCTATGTAAAATCTCGCACTGAATAAAATCCAAAGTTTCAAAAGTAGAACAGTTTCGAGATTTTGGAAACATTTCAAATTTTTATTTTTTAAAAAAGTGGTTTTACTTAAATAAAAATATCTCCGGACCAAATTAGTGGATTTCTTTCGTATACGTTTTAAACTTAAGGTAATTAAATGCCTTATCGATTTTATATACAACATTTTTCAGTCTGATCATCGCCTTAGATTAGTGTATTCAAAAAAGCGGCCATTTTCAAAAACCGGTTTTCGGTTTATTCAAAAAAGCTTATTTTTGAAAAACCGGTTTTCGGTTCGGTTTTAGCAAAAAAAAACCGGTTAAACCGGGTTTTTGGGTTTTTATTCTTCAGGTTAAACATTAATTAAATTTATTTATATTTTTACTAAACAGGCATAACCCAATGAACACAAAATCAATAAGTCATAGCAAAAATAGTACCATCTGTATGACACCGTTAACGTCGCACAATTTCGCTGGAAACTTCGACAGGAAGTAACAACTAAATTTGAATTCTTTGCAATTGCGAGCGGAAATCCGTAAAGATTATTTATTTAGAAATTTGTTTTTATTGAATTGTTTAAAGAGCACAATTAATAACACAGGTTGACAAAAGTTGAGCTTTTTAAATTTGCAGGACCTTTGACAACTGATTTATATGGACTTTGGTGTGATGATTCCGAATCTGTTATCAAATTTTTTTCATCAGCTCGCGTTCCCGAGAAAATCGCTGTAAAGGGTCGAAAAAGTGCGTTTTTACCAACTTTGCTTGGCTATAATTTCCAAAACTAGTTTTAGAGCCTCAGTTTTAAACATTAATTTTTTTCTGGCAGCTTTAGTTTTCGAGTTATTAACAAGTAAGAGTGTTACATTCGGCTGTGCTGAATCTTTTATCCCCTCCAAAATTAAAAAAAAAATTTAGAGGCGTTTTTTTTTTTGAGGGGGGGGGGGGGGGGTGGTTGTGGTGATTGGGGGGCAAATTTCCTCTCGAATATGTGTTTAAAAATATATTCTTATGCTTTTTGCGCTAAAGAAATGCAAGTTTATCATAATTTTTTTTTTTTTATTCTACGCCCATAAAAGGGGGCAGACCGAAAAAACGACATTTTGTAATTCCCGGGGTCCAAATGCAGGACTTTGAACTTCTTGTAACAAAAAAATGTTGCATTTGTTAAACAAAAAATCATGTAAAAAAATTATATTTTTCAGAGGTTGGTTTAGTTCTTCAAGAGGGAACTTTTTCCCCCTAGTCCGATTTTGCCCATTTCCCAACTTAACCTGCCTAGGACCATAAGACATATTTATGCCAAACTTGAGGAGTCTAGCTCTTTTATTTTGGACTGTATCGTGTTAACTACAGACGGACGGACAGACAGACGGACGGACATAATAATTTGTAATCTAGTGTAACCGGTACAAATATTTTCTTAAATTAAATTCGGTTTTTTGAATTTTAATTTATTTTTTTCTGAATTTTGACTTCGTTTTCTTAATTTCAATTAGAAAAGTTTCAGATTCTAAGACAGTTTTTCTATAGAAAAAGTCTCAGATTCTGAGACAGTTTTTCTATAGAAAGTCTCAGATTCTGAGACAGTTTTTCTATAGAAAGTCTCAGATTCTGAGACAGTTTTTCTATAGAAAAAGTCTCAGATTCTGAGACAGTTTTTCTATAGAAAAAGTCTCAGATTCTGAGACAGTTTTTCTATAGAAAAAGTCTCAGATTCTGAGACAGTTTTTCTATAGAAAAAGTCTCAGATTCTGAGACAGTTTTTCTATAGAAAAAGTCTCAGATTCTGAGACAGTTTTTCTATAGAAAAAGTCTCAGATTCTGAGACAGTTTTTCTATAGAAAAAGTCTCAGATTCTGAGACAGTTTTTCTATAGAAAAAGTCTCAGATTCTGAGACAGTTTTTCTATAGAAAAAGTCTCAGATTCTGAGACAGTTTTCTATAGAAAAAGTCTCAGATTCTGAGACAGTTTTTCTATAGAAAAAGTCTCAGATTCTGAGACAGTTTTTCTATAGAAAAAGTCTCAGATTCTGAGACAGTTTTTCTATAGAAAAAGTCTCAGATTCTGAGACAGTTTTTCTATAGAAAAAGTCTCAGATTCTGAGACAGTTTTTCTATAGAAAAAGTCTCAGATTCTGAGACAGTTTTTCTATAGAAAAAGTCTCAGATTCTGAGACAGTTTTTCTATAGAAAAAGTCTCAGATTCTGAGACAGTTTTTCTATAGAAAAAGTCTCAGATTCTGAGACAGTTTTTCTATAGAAAAAGTCTCAGATTCTGAGACAGTTTTTCTATAGAAAAAGTCTCAGATTCTGAGACAGTTTTTCTATAGAAAAAGTCTCAGATTCTGAAACAGTTTTTCTATAGAAAAAGTCTCAGATTCTGAGACAGTTTTTCTATAGAAAAAGTCTCAGATTCTGAGACAGTTTTTCTATAGAAAAAGTCTCAGATTCTGAGACAGTTTTTCTATAGAAAAAGTCTCAGATTCTGAGACAGTTTTTCTATAGAAAAAGTCTCAGATTCTGAGACAGTTTTTCTATAGAAAAAGTCTCAGATTCTGAGACAGTTTTTCTATAGAAAAAGTCTCAGATTCTGAGACAGTTTTTCTATAGAAAAAGTCTCAGATTCTGAGACAGTTTTTCTATAGAAAAAGTCTCAGATTCTGAGACAGTTTTTCTATAGAAAAAGTCTCAGATTCTGAGACAGTTTTTCTATAGAAAAAGTCTCAGATTCTGAGACAGTTTTTCTATAGAAAAAGTCTCAGATTCTGAGACAGTTTTTCTATAGAAAAAGTCTCAGATTCTGAGACAGTTTTTCTATAGAAAAAGTCTCAGATTCTGAGACAGTTTTTCTATAGAAAAAGTCTCAGATTCTACGACAGTTTTTCTATAGAAAAAGTCTCAGATTCTGAGACAGTTTTTCTATAGAAAAAGTCTCAGATTCTGAGACAGTTTTTCTATAGAAAAAGTCTCAGATTCTGAGACAGTTTTTCTATAGAAAAAGTCTCAGATTCTGAGACAGTTTTTCTATAGAAAAAGTCTCAGATTCTGAGACAGTTTTTCTATAGAAAAAGTCTCAGATTCTGAGACAGTTTTTCTATAGAAAAAGTCTCAGATTCTGAGACAGTTTTTCTATAGAAAAAGTCTCAGATTCTGAGACAGTTTTTCTATAGAAAAAGTCTCAGATTCTGAGACAGTTTTTCTATAGAAAAAGTCTCAGATTCTGAGACAGTTTTTCTATAGAAAAAGTCTCAGATTCTGAGACAGTTTTTCTATAGAAAAAGTCTCAGATTCTGAGACAGTTTTTCTATAGAAAAAGTCTCAGATTCTGAGACAGTTTTTCTATAGAAAAAGTCTCAGATTCTGAGACAGTTTTTCTATAGAAAAAGTCTCAGATTCTGAGACAGTTTTTCTATAGAAAAAGTCTCAGATTCTGAGACAGTTTTTCTATAGAAAAAGTCTCAGATTCTGAGACAGTTTTTCTATAGAAAAAGTCTCAGATTCTGAGACAGTTTTTCTATAGAAAAAGTCTCAGATTCTGAGACAGTTTTTCTATAGAAAAAGTCTCAGATTCTGAGACAGTTTTTCTATAGAAAAAGTCTCAGATTCTGAGACAGTTTTTCTATAGAAAAAGTCTCAGATTCTGAGACAGTTTTTCTATAGAAAAAGTCTCAGATTCTGAGACAGTTTTTCTATAGAAAAAGTCTCAAATTCTGAGACAGTTTTTCTATAGAAAAAGTCTCAGATTCTGAGACAGTTTTTCTATAGAAAAAGTCTCAGATTCTGAGACAGTTTTTCTATAGAAAAAGTCTCAGATTCTGAGACAGTTTTTCTATAGAAAAAGTCTCAGATTCTGAGACAGTTTTTCTATAGAAAAAGTCTCAGATTCTGAGACAGTTTTTCTATAAAAAAAAAACTTGTTGCGTGTGAACAGTCGAGTTTTAAAATTTAAATTCGAGGTTTCAACGGGCTTTAGAGGTTAGCGCGAATGTATTTTTAGAAATAATCATTGTTATTTTTGGTAAAGATAATTTCTTGAGGTCAAAAAATGTTTGTTGGATAAAATTTTTCAGGTTCTCAGACAAATGTCAGAAATTTTTTTTTGGATTCTGAAAATTTGTTGACCGTCTTTTTTCTTCCTTTTTCTTTTGTGGTCTCATCCTGTTCATTTTCATTTGGGGAAATGGAAGAAATTCCATTTTTTGCAAAGTTATTTTTAGAGATTTCGATTAAAAAACTGTAAAATAACTAAAAAAAATTATCTGGCAACATTACCACTACAAGCCATACCAAATTTATATGGCTTGAAATACACGCACATACTAACACTTGCAAACAGAACACAATTACTCCATTACTAAAGACAACAATAACAAGAAAACGAAAAAGCAACAACATGAAAACACAGGTCAAAAATACAAACAGGCAACAACAGCTTCAGTCGCTCTCCGAGCGTTAACGTGAACGGTTTATAAAAACGGAAGTTACGAAAATTTTTGCCAAGAATTTTCTATACGTTTTAGTTGATTTATTTGTGTTTTTGGATAAAATAGAAAAAACGACGAGGAAATACTGCAGTCCAAGTGAATTTCTATAAAGTGAAAACGTTT
Organism: Pegoplata infirma; assembly: GCA_963921195.1. Taxonomy (NCBI): domain Eukaryota; kingdom Metazoa; phylum Arthropoda; class Insecta; order Diptera; family Anthomyiidae; genus Pegoplata; species Pegoplata infirma. The sequence continues at coordinate 273,912 of CAWUER010000424.1, read as the reverse complement.
AAATACGCAAAAAAAAAAAGATTTTACAAAAAAATCAAAGTGTCACAAACCAGTATTGGAAATAAAATACAAAACCAATAACAAATTGAAAAATTTTTTCTTTGAAATCCAAAAAGGAAGTTTTAAAGAAAGTGAACAAACACCACACCACCACCTAGAGTGTAACAAAAAATAAAAACAACTGTTGTGGTCAAGTGGATATAAACGTGAACGAACGCATTTTTAACAGTGAATTGGATTTAACAATTGTTTTTCTTTTTTTTTTTTGTTTCTTCAAAAGAAAGCCAACCTGCTGAGTTTTTAATTAAAAATTTTTGGAAAAAAAATTTTTTTGGAAAAGATTTTAAACAAAAAAAAAAATAATTTCAAAAAACGCAGCAGATATAAAAAGTAAGAAAGTTTTTAAGAAAAAAAAAATATTTAAGATTAAAAAAAAAAGTTTTCAAAATTTTTTTTAATATTCAAAAATAAATCCTTTAAAACAAGTGTTTTTTAATAAATTCATAAATATTAAAACAAATTATAAAAGTATCAGTGTTTGTGTGCGTATTAGTGTATATTTGTTTGTATTAGTGTATGTTTAATATTCTTTTCATACAAAAGTTTTTTGTTAAAAACTTCCTCAGCCTGCTGCTGCTGCTACTTTGCGTGTATGTTGCCACCAACATTCATCCAACTACTTCGTCTTGCTACTGCTGCTGCTGTTTTTTTTTTTACATCATTTTCCAACATTTCAAGGATCAAAAGGATAATGTCTTTTCAAAACAAAAATAAAAAAAAAAAAACTAAACAAACAAAACAAACAACTTGAACAAAAAAAATAATAAAAAAAAATTATAAAAACTACAGAAAACTTAAAGGAAGGAAATGATTTGTAAACAAGTTTTAATGTCTTTTTACTCTTCTTTTAACCAAACAACGCAAAATATTTTTTTTTTTTTTATAAAAACGTCTTGAAAATGTGTAAAAAAAAAATTATTTATAAAAGAAAAATATCTATAAAAAAATAAAAAAATAAATATTTTTTTTAAATGAGGTTACCATCCATAATACAACAAATACTCTCACACACACTCAAAAAGTGTAGTATTGTATTTAAAAAAAAAAAAAAAAAAAAACTTCACCATAAATTTTGTGCAAAAAATAAATTTTGTTGTAGTTTGGTGAAAGTTTTCTTCTTCTACTACTACTTTTGCTACATGTTTGAGTTTGCAAACATTTTTGTTAACCCTCTAATGTTAAAAAAATAATAATTTTTTTATTTTTTTTATCAAAATATTCAAAATATAGGTGAAATTAGGTTTCCTAACTTGACAATTTTTTTACGGAACTTCGAAAATTTGTCAAAAAACTTTTTATTTTTTAATAATTTTAACAAAAACCCTTTTGGAAATCGTTCTTTTATCGTTCTTAGACCAGACTTTCAAACGACTTTAAAAGTCTTTATGTTTTAGAACAATCATATATTTTGTAAATAAAGTACTCTCAAAACGCTTATTGAATACATTCACATATCGTTCGAAAATAGCGTTAGAAGAGTGATTATTTTTTGTTACAGTGCTTTCAGAATGATTGTTTTTAGAACTGTCGCACAGTGTGTTGTCTCGTACACAGAAGGAATTGAAAACGAATTTCAATAAACAAAAACGTGGTTTCAGTTAATTTTTTAATTGAAACTCATCCGATGAAGAAAATTGTTATAGCAGGGGCGGATCCAGCTCTTGAGTTTGGGGTCGGGGGGTGAAGTTTTTTTAAACTCAAGCTCCATTTCTTAGAACCACCCAAAACCTTAAAAATTATTATGGCTATGTAATGCATTACTAAGTAATGCATAGCCTAGAACAGAGCTTCTCACTAACTTTTGCTTTGCTACCCCTTTTCAATATTTCAAATTTTTTCGCAAACTCCCCCCCCCACATAAAAAAAAATTATTAACATAAACTTTGCCCTCAGTTTTTTTAAAAACCTGAAGTAATCGAAAAATTTGGAAACAAAATTCAGAAGCAGCATTGAAAGATTAATCAAAACCATTTGGTCAGATCCCAGACGCATACCAAAAATTTCACGTTAAAAACTTCTAAAAAATAAAAAAACACAATTTTTGTGAACCTCAATTTCCTCATAAATTTGGAAACCAGGTCCCGAACTACGGCATTTTGTATCGAAACCTACTATCGTCATCCATTTTTTTCCGAAAATAAAAATACCAGTTTAACCTGATCAGAAATGAAGAAATGTTTACCAAGACAGTATTTAAAGTCCAATTTTGAGTAATGATTGTTCTTTTTCAAGATTATGTATCAGTGTTTGGTATTGATCGAAATTTTATTATATCACGAATCTAGAGATCCGTTATTCGGATCCAGATTTTGAAGCAGCATTAAAAAGTAAATCGAAAAAAAAATGGTCAGATCCCAGACGCATCCAAAAATATCACAAACAAAGATCTTAAAAATGCATAAGAATTCGTTTTTGTGAACTTTGCCTTTTTTTCTCAAAAACCTAACGAACTAAAAAAATTTGAAACCAAGATTTGGAATCCGCATTGAAAAATTAATAGAAAACGAACTGTCAGATCCCAAAAAACTTCACCTTAAGTGATTGAAATAATTTATTTCTTTAATAAAAGTATTTGTATATTTTTATAACACAACCAGTAAAAAAATGTGTTTTAAATTTACCAAAATTTAAGTTTTAACAAAATTGTTTGCGACTCCCCTGAAACTCTTCTATTTTTATAACACAACAATGAAAAAATGTGTTTTAAATTTGCCAAAATTTAAGTTTTAACAAAATTGTTCGCGACCCTCCTGGAACTCTTCCGCGACCCCCTAGGGGTTCGCGACCCACCATTTGAGAACCATTGGCCTAGAAAAATGCAAAAATGTGCATTACCTTTGCCCTACCGCTTACCATATGCATTACTATTTAGTATTTTTCATGCAAATTTTTTGGCTATGCACTCCATGGTAATGCATTACATAACCATAACCATTTTTGAAGGTTTTGCTGTTCACTTCTGTAGATCAGATTACAGATATGTTTCATAACTAAAATTTAAGACACAACTGTTTTAAACTCTGTACAGAACTCTTACACTAGTTGACAGAGATTTAAGGCCTAGTTAGCCGAGAAAACGTAACCGTAGCTTTACCCTAACCGCGGTTAACCGTAGCGTATTTATTTAGTGCAATTATCGAAACTTAATAACGTGTCATATGTTTTTGACGTAAAAAAACTCGTCGTTCATTTTTGTTGTTTTATTTATGTTTTTTATATGTAGACTTTAAATTACCCAGGCAGAAAAATACAAACGGGCCACTACAGCTAAAGTACTTTGCACGGTAGTACAAGTACTGCCAGCTTTCTTATATAAGTACTGCATAAGTACGAGATTTATAACACCGTTGCAATATAGTGCCGTAGGTTCTCAAAGCTCTGGCAAAGTACCTTAAAACCAAAAATATATTGCTGTGGCAGCGCTTCAAAAACAAAAATTAAGGGGTGGTTTCCCAGCATTAAAAAAAAATCCAGAGAGTTTTTAGAAGAATTTGTGGTGGAATCCAATGTTTTCTTTAGAGAAGGTAATATTCTAAAAAAAATATATTTTTTTTTTAAGTTGTACCATTGAATGGGAAACCTTTTTAATTTAATGTGTTGGCTTTTTGCTGCGATATGCCAGCCCTAGCTTATATTAAATGTTGCAAAAGTTATGCTGGTTTCTTTTCGTGTGAAAGATGTACAGTAGCGAGTCCCGAATAATTATTTTTTAAAGCTTTCGGTTAACAAATGCCACAATTAATTTTAAAGGGAAATATTAATAAAATTACCGATTTTTTAACAAACCAACATTGTCTTCAAAAGAAATCAGATTGTAAAATGTTAAAAATTAAGATAAAAATATTGTTATGATGAAACAATTGCTATTGCACTGTTAATGCAATAAATAGTAAAAATATAAACAAAAATATTCTAACAAAAATTGTACAAAAGTAATGCCAAAGCACTTTTAAGGTTGTAATTTGAAACGTTGGCAAAGCGCTTCATTTTACAAAAAATAAGTGTTTTGGCAGTACTTTATTTTTTGTACCGCTGGCAATTTCTGCGTGGGTAGTTTGTTTATTTAAAGTTAATTAGTGAGTTTTCTATTTGTTTTGCACTTTTAGTTTTGTATCACATTTTTTTTTGGGAATAAACAAACCGAAAATCAGCTGTTTACAAATTTACGTAGAAACGTTGTAAAATTCTATTTTAAACATGTAGGAACGTTCCGTTTACGTGACAATTGAATTCGGTAATCGTTTTCATTAGTTTACGCATATCAAAAACAATCAGCTGACTTTTTACGTTAGGGTTACGGTTACGTTTTCTCGGCTAACTAGGCCTTTAGATCCACGACATTTTACATTAGTTTTTCATGTAAAATCTAGCACTGAGTTCGAAAATGCAGTACAAAATTTCAAAAGCAGAACAATTTTCGAGTTATTGCTAACTTTTCAAATTTTCAGATTTTTAAAAAAAGTGATTTTACTTAAAGAAAAATATCTCCGGACCAAATCAATGGATTTATTATTTTTTGGTTTTAAATTAAAGGTAATCAAATCATTTATCAATTTTATTTGCAATATTTTTTAATCTGATTATTGCCTTAGAAGTTATTAGTCGACATATAGACGATTTTGCTTAAAATTTGTCAAAATATCGATGAATAGCGGTAATCATGTTAAAAAATAGGCGATAATCAGGTTGAAAAGCTAAATTAACTGATTTGATATGAAGATATTCATTTTTAAGTAAAACCACTTTTTTAAAACTTGAAAATTTAAAAAGTTAGCAATATTTCAAAAACTGTTCTACTTTTTAAACTTTGGACTTCATTTTCGGATTAAGTGCAAGATTTTACATGGAAAATAAATGCAAAATGTCATAATTCGCAAAATAAAAAAATTTCAGATTTTTTTAGATTCCGATGCTTTTTTTTATTAAAAATTAGATGTAAATCGAGATTTTTTCAAATTCTTTTAATAAATTTAGATTTGATGCACATCCCTTGTTAAACATTTTTGAGACTACAAGGCATTTTCCAAAATTTTTCGTAACAAAATTTTCAAATTCACCGATTTTTACTTACAAAAATTTTTTACATCTTAAAAAACTATTTTTCGTTTACACAAATTTTCTTTGAAAGAATTCAGATTCTATTACATTATTTCCGAAAATAATTTCCGGTTTAAAAAAAAACTCTTTAAAAAATTATTAATATTTTTGGTTAGGTAATTTCTTAAAGTCAAAACATTTTTCCCCAATGTGAAGGAATTTTTTTTCTACTCTTCCCTTTCATTTTTTTCTTCTCTTCCTGTTTCTCTTTTTTTCTTCTCTTCCTTTTCTTTTTCACACAAATTTGATAAATTTGATCACAAATTTGATAAATTTTTTATTTAAAGTCAATTAAAATAATGATTGATTTAACAAATAAATTTTAAGCTTATGACAAAATTGTGAAGAAATTCATATTTTTTGCTTTCAAATAAATACGTTGCCGACAATAAAAGTAAAATCCGATTATAACGTATATATTTGAATTAATGTATTCAAATTAATTGAAGCGAAAAAAATCTGGTGTATTGAAAATTTGTAATTTGATAGTTAAAAAAAATAACAAAAATGTTGATCAAATCAATGATCAATACGTTTAATTGAAATTATTTAGTCAACAATTTTTTGTGTGTAGACAAAAATAAAAAATAAGGTCAAAGTCTTAGAAATTTATAAAATTTAATAACTAATTAGGTAACAAAAATAAATAACCAACAAATTGAATTTTTGGGTTTTTTGTAGCTACTAGAGACTGTCGAAGTCAAGTGATTTTAGGCGTTTTTGCATTGATAAAAATTAATGATTTGGTAAAGTTTTACATTAATTGTAACCAAATATTCAATATTTAACGAAATGGTACGAAATTAATTTTTGTAGTTAGTATATCGGCCCAAATTACGATACAAATCCACAAATCTGGACGTGGGTCTTCAGATTTTTTTATACTATAAATGCTCTATGGAGCCATTTAGACATTTACAGTTTAATAAAGTTCCAAAAACTTTCGATTTTATTTGCAATTTTCATTTTTTTTAAATCACCAAAAATTTTAAAAGTAGTGAAATTTAAAGAGCTTTAACTTCTTAGGTAAATATTAATAATTTTTATTATTCAAATTGAAATTAAAAGCTTAACTCCTCTTCTTTAAACGTAAAATTTCAAAAAAAAATGTGTCATTATAAGATGCATTTTAAATGCAAATGCATTTTTTGAGTGCATTTTCGTCAACATTTGCCTTTTTTGATTTTTTTTTAAATTAACATATTATTAAAGTGTGGAATCATTTTCATGGGACACAAATGTCTTCTATTTTTAAAATATTTTTTTTTTAATTTTGATAATTTTTTTCCATATAAAAATGAAAAAAAAAAATTGTAAATAAATGTTTTCTAAATTGTTTTGCAATGTATTTTTGAAGAGCCACAACTCCTTAAGTAAATATCGGATTTCTAAAATCGAAATTGAAATAAAGATCTAGAATCCTCTACTTTAAACGTAGAATTCTCTACTTTTAAAAAATCTGAAGACCCACGTCCAGAATTGTGGTTTTGTTTCGTAATTTTGACCGACATATAATTTTATATAATTTTCTCAAATTATATATAATTATATAAAAAAACTTTTACTCGGGTTGTCAAACTTTTTACGGAACTTTGAAAATTTGTCAAAACAACAAATAAAATAACTGCGTTTGGTTACACTCAAAATAAATTCTCTGTCTAATTAGCAGAAAAATCTGCTGAAAATACACCTATTTTGAGCCATATGAGAAATCTGCTGATTTTAGCAGACACGGTTTGCTGAAAATCTGTCATGATTATCTAGGTGAAATCTGCAGAGAAATTTGGCAAAACAGCAGAGAACTCTGCTAAAACATTTTCTAGAAAATTTTTCTTTTTAGAAAATTTGTTTCCATGAAAGCTTTTTTTTTAATTTAAACTTTAAAAAAATTGTTTAATAAAATTAGCAATATATTCTATTGATTTTTTTTTTTTTTTTTTAATTTTGTCAATTACACTGTGTTCGAATTTGACACTTTTTTTAACAAGCTGGGCACCCTATTGTTAAGTTAATTCGAGTACGCTGAATACAATGGCGCTAAACGTTTTTCGAAGTTAGAGCTCGTATTCGCGATTTAAAATTTTGATGCTCAAGTGCAATAAATATGATATTTTTAAACTTTTGCGATAATTTTTAAATTTAAAAGCATTCAAGTCTCTTTAACTAACATAACAAACCATAATATCGTGAATTTTTTTCGTGAAAAACATTTTTTGTTCGCGAAAAATCTTTATTTTCGTGAAAAAATTTGTTCAATATTAAAATTCAATTAAAATAGCGTATGTATTAGCGATATCGCGATTAATTTTTTTGTTATTTTAAAGTAAAAGAAAAACTTTTTTTTACATTATTTAGACAATTGCTGAATTTTTATCATCTAAACTCTATTGACTATACAAAAAAAAAAAAAATATTCGCAGAAATTTTTGTTCGCGTTTTTTTTCGCGAAATTTTTTTTCCAAACTTTCTTTATTTTGCTATTAATTTAAGAAAATGTATAGAGTACAATGCATTACAGACACAAAATTTTTCGAAAAAATATTTTTCGCTTATTTTTTTTCGAGGAATTTTTTTTTACGAAAAAAAAAACAATGAGATTTCTAAATTTAAAAACTATCCCAAAAGTATAAACATTTTCTAGTACTTTAGCTTTACAATTTTAAATCTCGAATATCGCGAACACGAGCGCTACCCAGCAAAACTTTGGTAATGGGTGGTGATTATATAACACATTACCAGGTAATGTATATATCTTATTTGTAGCATTATTTTATGATGTCTTACCAAACATTTGTTCCACAACGTATTATTTTAAAGTGAAAAATAATACATTACTAATAATTAGCTACGTAATGCATGATTATTGGAAAAAATGTATTTCATATTTATTATTTCTAAACATTAAATCATGGATGACTTATATTTGGTTACATTATGTATTATTTCAAAGTTTGAAATAATGCATTATTTATAATTGAATACATAATGCATTACAATAACATAAAAAATAAATATTTTATAAAAAAATGCATAAGTTTAAACTAGAGATGGATTCACGACAGAAATTTGTTAATGACACACACTCACCCAGGAGTATATTTTATCTCGCTTACAATCACGTGAGTAAATTTAATACAAAATTACTTTTTCACTACTCGTAACACCTTATATATTACGTTCTGGTATGCTATATTATATACCTTACTCGTAACCTATAAAATATCATATATTTTACACCTTACTCGTATTCTTTGTTATAAATTTATGACTTATTTTATACCTTACTGGTATTCTTTGTGATAATGTATATGCATTACTTTTAGTCTCATCGCCTGTTAAAATCATCAATGCTGCAATGTATAAAATAAGAGGTCTTATACCTTATTTTATACCTTATATGGTAAGGTAAGTTTTGCTGGGTAACTTCGAAAAATGGCTAGCACCATTGAATTCAGCATATCCGAATTAGCTTTACCAGCAGGGTACCCAGCTTGTTTATTTTTGCGACTAGCACAGTGTTATTAATCTCAATCGTTTTAATTGTATAAAAAACAAAAAAAAAAAATTAACGCTTTAAAAAAAAAAAAACTTAAGAAAATTTTCTTTAAAAAAAGGATGACAACAAACTATTTCTGTAAAATTACAAAAAAATCTGATAAAAATATGTTTAAAAATATTTTGAAATTCAGCAAACAGAATCATTAAAAACTAAGCAAAATTTCTGTAATTTTCTAAAACTGAATGACAAAGATTTTAGTAAAAATATCCATTTTAGCAAAAAAATCGGTGATTTTAATTTGCCAAATTTGCCAGAGTTTTGGATAGGAAAACCTTCAGAATTTTTCTAGAGGAAAAATCTGAGAATTTCTAAATGAAAAATGTCTCGAAATGTTAGAATTAAAAAAAAATAAGTTAATAGGTTTTTTACGTTTTTATATTTGTTCATAATTGGGAGAGAAAGAGGACGATGTTTTAAAAGTAATCGTCTCGCAGACGTACCATATCTAATTTTCTAAAAAAACGAAAGCATTTGATCGTAGGGCGCCAAGGGGTAAAATGATCGGATTTGGCCTTACCACAAGAAAACAAAAAGTCTATTTTAACAAAAGTTTTATTTTAAATTTCAAATTTTCAATACATTTTTTGAAAGTCGATTTTAAAACAAAAACAATTTGTATGGAAATAAAATTAAAGCTGATTTTAAATATATTTTATTTTTTTATGGTAAGGCTGATAGTTTGTCTCAAGCTCTATAAAAAAAAGTCAGTAAATTTTTTTTTTCTTAATTTCTTAAATGTAGAAAAAACTCGTAATTTTTGAAAATTTGTTGTCAAATTTTAAACAACGATGTCTTGAAAACTGCTCGACCGATTTTAGAATCTTTTTGATATTTGTATACAGCATGCAAAATTAATAAAAATAATGTTTCGCAAGATAAGTTTTTATTTTTAGGTTTTCTGCCAAATTTCAGCAGCCCTTTATATATTTTTTTTAATAATTTTTATCCCATGATCAAGGGGTTTTAAATTTATTTTTCCATATAATTACAAATGGTTTTTAATAATTTTAACATAACCGAGAACCGGCAACTACGGTTGTCGTCTCGTTGTAGAATAATCGACCAAGGGTTTTGATGGGAATTGAACCTCCAAACCGCAGTTTCAGTGGCTACCATGTTACCAATTAACCTATATGGCCCCGCAGCCTTTAAGTCAAAAGTTATCGTGTTTTTCAAAACGTAAATAATATTCAGAAATACCCTAAAGAGTACCATTTTTAATGATCATTGGCGTTTGAGGGTTTAACCATAAAATACAAGATTTTAAGACAAAAAATAACCCGCCATTAAACTTTTTCTCTTTTCTTTCAAGAGATAAACCATTAAAAAAACCTTTGGCTAAAAACTGTAGTTTATAGAAGAAGGTCTATTTGACGTGACTTTTTTTTTGAGTTTTGTTTGAAATTGCTGTTCTAGCTGCTTTGATTGTGTTTGTTTGTGTTAAAGAAATCTATAGTTTTAAAGAACATTAAAAAATCATGTTTTTTATTAACAGAATATATTTTTTTTGTATGTTAATTGCTTAAGAATTCTCTTTTAATTATTCGTTTGCTTTTTTTTTTAAGGTGGCCAGAGGTGAGGTTATTTAAAAAATATTTTGAAATGTTAATAACAATTTTTCTAAGATTATTTCTTTAGGAAAAATGTCTCAGAATGGGAGACTTTTTCTATAGAAAAATGTTTCAGAATCTGAGACTTTTTCTCTAGGAAAACTGTCTCAGAACCTGAGACTTTTTCTATACAAAAAAAAATATCTCAGAGTCTGAGACTTTTTCTATAGAAAAAATGTCTCAGAATCTGAGAATTTTTCTATAGAAAAAATGTCTCAGAATCTGAGAATTTTTCTATAGAAAAAATGTCTCAGAATCTGAGAATTTTTCTATAGAAAAAATGTCTCAGAATCTGAGAATTTTTCTATAGAAAAAATTTCTCAGAATCTGAGAATTTTTCTATAGAAAAAATTTCTCAGAATCTGAGAATTTTTCTATAGAAAAAATGTCTCAGAATCTGGGAATTTTTTATAGAAAAAAATGTCTCAGAATCTGAGGCTTTTTCTATAAAAAAAATGTCTCAGAATCGGAGACATTTCTATAAGAAAAATGTCTCAGAATCGGAGACTTTTTCCATGGGAAAAATGTCTCAGAATCTGATACTTTTTCTATAGAAAAAATGTCTCAGAATCTGATACATTTTCTATAGAAAAAATGTCTCAGAACCTGAGACTTTTTCTATAGAAAAAATGTCTCAGAACCTGAGACTTTTTCTATACAAAAAAAAATATCTCAGAGTCTGAGACTTTTTCTATAAAAAAAAATATCTAAGAATCTGATAACTATAAATGTTTCAGAATCTGTCACTGTTTCTATTAGAAACATGTTTCAGAATGTGGCACCTTTGCTATAGGAAAAATGTCTCAGAATCGATAATTTTTCTATAGAAAAAATGTCTCAGAATCTGAGAATTTTTCTACAGAAAAAATTTTTCTATAAAAAAAATGTCTCAGAATCTGAGAATTTTTCTATAGAAAAAATGTCTCAGAATCTGAGAATTTTTCTATAGAAAAAATGTCTCAGAATCTGAGAATTTTTCTATAGAAAAAATGTCTCAGAATCTGAGAATTTTTCTATAGAAAAAATTTCTCAGAATCTGAGAATTTTTCTATAGAAAAAATGTCTCAGAATCTGGGAATTTTTCTATAGAAAAAATGTCTCAGAATCTGAGAATTTTTCTATAAAAAAGTGTCTCAGAATCTGAGAATTTTTCTATAGAAAAAATTGTTTCAGAATCTAAGAATTTTTCTATAGAAAAATGTCTCAGTATCTGAGACTTTTTCTATCGAAAAAATGTCTCAAAATCTGAGACTTTTTCTATCGGAAAAATGTCTCAAAATCTGAGACTTTTTCTACCGGAAAAATGTCTCACAATCTGAGAATTTTTCTATAGGAAAAATGTCTCAGAATCTGTGACTTTTTCTATAGGAAAAATGTCTCAGAATCTGAGACTTTTCTATAGGAAAAATGTCTTAGAATCTGAGACTTTGTCTATAGGAAAAATGTCTCAGAATCTGAGACATTTTTCTGTAAGAAAACTGCCTCAGAATCTGAGACATTTTTTTATTTGAAAAATTTCTCAGATTCTGATACGGTTTTGTACTGGAAAAATGTCTGAAAATCTGAGACTTTTCTAAAGAAAAAATATCTCAGAACTTGAGACTTTAGATTCTGAATCTGAGACTTTTTCTATAGGAAAAATTTCTCAGAACCTGAGACTTTTTCTGTCAGAAAACTGTCTCAGAATACGAGATATTTTTAGTTGGAAATAATTCTCTAATTCTGACACTTTTTCTATAGCAAAAATATTTAAAATCGGAATCTGAGACGGTTTTTAAAATGAGGATTAACAAAATCTGGTCACCTCATTGGAATTACCCAGATTTAAACTGGATTAATTCAAAACCTGATTTAATTTTGAGTCTGCTAAACAAAAAATTATATTTTTTAATGAATTCTTAAAATCGCTTAGATATGTAGCTAATCATAGGGAATTGATAAATTATAATTTAATGTTAATTTGTTTATTTAAAACGTATTATTTCATATATATATTTTTTAAAATATCTTAATACTTACTTCAATTTCTGCAATTCTAAACCAATTCACGTTTTGGAGTGAGACATTTCCTAGAAATAAACTAGAAGTAATGAAATAAAATGAATGCGCAATTAAAAAAAAAAAAAGAAAAGTAAATATATTTATAAATACTAAAACAGTTGTTTCTTTGAACTTTGCTATAAAATTTAATTAGAAAAAAATATTATATATTTCCATCTTAAATATTTGTGTTTATCCAGCTATTATCGGTTAAATATTTTAAGTGTTACAATTTTCTCGTTTTAGATTTAAAAATTTTTATTTGACAATAATAAAATTTAGTTATTTATCTGACCTTTAAAATGTGCAATGAAAAAGTTGTAAATCAAGTTCAAGGCCCTTTTTATGTTTCTCATTATTGATTAACATAATTTCATAGTGAAAAAGAAATTACAAAAAATATATATATAATTTTGAAATTTTACCGGTATAATTATAGCGGAAAACATATAAATGGCCTCGAACTACAATAAACTCTTTTTATTGCACAAGGTCGAAAGAGTAACTGTTCAATAAAAATTAAACAAACTTGATAACCCTTTCCTAACTACAAGAGAATTTGTCTTCTATTGGAAGCAAAAATAAAAACTGCATTTAACATTTGCCGAAGGTAAATATGCAGAAATCAATCAACCTGCTTTAAAAAAGGAGAAAATTGTATTTACTATTTTTCTCCTTTTTTAAAGCAAAACTGATGTCACATTTTTTGTGACATCAGTTTTGTACCAATTTCTTTCACCAAATTTCTTTTTTAAAATTAAGTATTTTGCAAAATATTTTTTTTTTCATTGCGAAGGGTATCAAAAACTTCGTCAGGGCCGATTTGATCTTCTTTACTTGTTCTAGTGTAAATTTTAATCTCTATGAATGTCATCTAAATAATCTTGATATTTTAAGCATCACCAAATGTTGTTATTGCAATATATATTTTTTTAATTTTTTAAAAACACATTTTGTTTAAAAAAAATTTAGATTATAATATTTACATTTTATCACGCAAAATAAATAACTTTTGTTAATTGCCAAGACCACAACATGCAAATTTAGGTGAAATGAAATTAGTGTTATTTTTTTAATTTTTTAAAATAAAAACAAACAACGAAATAAGTGAGAAATTTTTTGAAAAAACATTGATTGCAAATTCTAAATAAATAGATGCAGATTTTTAAAAAACAACATTTTAATTAATTTCTGTACCCTACAACACTCGGTGGTACAGTGTATAATAAATTTGCGCTGATGTTTAAAACTACCTTAAATATTAGACTTGGCTACAAGCATACCGATTGCTTTGGACTCGCTCCTAGAGGGGTGCAATGCAAGACTGATCCATTTTAATTTTTATACGCCAACATTTTTTGTGAGCAATCCTACTCCCCCTCTGCACTTCTTAAGGGGGCTCCCGTATAAAATAACACATTTATGAAATTTGCTCTCATCGCTCTAACTTTCCGAAAGATGCCCTTAGAGCAGTTAAATGTATGACCGACTCCCAATATTTTTTCAAACCCAACATTTTCTTAAGCCATATCTACCCTCTGTTTTCAATCCTTAGGGCGGCATAGGATCTTCATTTATTTTTGCTACCCACTCCACTCCGTAAGATAAATTTCATACAAAAGTTACACTTTTAAAAAATAATGAGCAAAATTTTAAAAATTCAAATTTTCATTATGCAACAAAATGTTTGTTTTTATGCACAATGTCATAAAATTTTTTGTAATAGTACGTTTACACTGGTTCTCTAAGCTAGCTTAAAGTAGATTGTGGCTCCAATCCAGTTTCAATCTTTTAGATTGCCCATACAAATTTATTTTTTTCAATCTAGTAGTTTAGACTCTAATCGGCAAACGCAATCTGGTAAAGTTAGATACAACTCTGTATTTCTATTATTTGCATTTTCCAACACTGAAAAACACCGACACAAAGCCTGCCGTTTTGATGACGCCGCCAAGTATGTGTATGCCGCCGTCATTGTTATTTGTAAACGCCGTCACTGTCCTTGTTAATCATACGACGACTAATTACCGTCGCTGTCTTTTGACGCAGTCACACACATTTATTACCAACTTGTTGTTATAAATGTCAATCTCAATCTTCTCAAATGTAAAAAATGCCAATGTAAACGGTACAGATTGCAAAGTAGATTAAAATCGCAATTTACTAGATTAGAATTCCAATGTAAACGCACTATAAGGGTTCAAGTTGAAAAAATGCCGAAGAATAATTTAATTTTTAAAAATTATAGACATTTCTGGTATTCCCATACCAATTTCAAACACTCCAGTTAGTGTTATCATCAGTAGGATTTTAAATGTCGGTTTGTCTTGTTAATGGAATTAGTTTTTATACCCTCCAACTACAGTATAGGGGTATACTCACTTTGTCATTCCGTGTGTAACGCATCGAAATATCAGTCGGGGACCCCGTAAAGTATATTATGAATTCCACCAAAGAACACACAAAAATTTAATTTTCTATTAATTTTCTTTATATTAACAGAATGCATTCTCTTTAAAGCCAGCTAAACATATCCATTTTCAGATCTTTAAATTAAAAAAAAAATCGCGATTTTTCGCGAATTTTATTTTCTTCAAAAAATCAATAAAGTATGATACTTTGAAGAGCCATGTCTTCGAAAGTATTTATCCGAATTCTACCATTCAAAAATCATTCGACTCCAACAATCGCAATTTTTAGATGCAATTTGCAAAACTTTATTTCCCATCGATTTTTCTGAAACCTGCATAAATCGAAAGAATAACATTTTCTACATAAAACTAAGTGCCGCTTTTTTTTGGGCCTTCGGGTTTTTTCACCTTTTGTAATTTTTTTAAAAACTAATTATGAGATTTTTCCATACAAAAAATAAATTTTATGTTTATTCTGTAATTTTATCAAAAAAGTATGTCACTTTGAAGAGCCATATGGATATTAGGGTGTCCCAAAAAAAAAAAGTTGTCCGGGCTCAAGCATAATTTGAAAGCTTATAGGGTAAAGTATTTTTGAGATTTTTTTCAGATTTTTCGGAAAAGGTTTTAAGGTCGCGCAAATCAATTTTTTGCTGAAAATCGGCTTTGCCGACCGTTTTTTTAACTTTCTTTATAAAATCGTCAATAACCACGAGTTTCTTCACTCCTGAGGAAATATTTTTAAAGAAAAATGTCCAAACTTTATTTTTGTGTGCATAAACTATAAGTTTTGGCAACTCTTTTGCTCATTTGGGTACCCTACATTAGATTTTTTCGTAAATTTTCCATAAATTTTGAAAATAACGCTTTGTAACTTTTAAAATTTCTATGAAAGTCAAAAAAAGTAATGATGCACTTTGAAAGATAAATTAATTCTTTATAATTTAGCAATAATAATTTTTGAATTCGCTCTTACCGTTCCAAAGTAATACCATTTTAAAGCTTTCAACCCATAGTATAAAACTAATAATAAAATAAAATATTGAATTTAAAAAAGATATTGTCTTCCACTATTTAATATCTTAGGTTAAAAACTTGTAAATAGGCTATATATGATGGGTTTAAAAGCTGAATACCGGGACTATGAGATGCAGCTTTCAGAAATAACAAACAAGAGTGTTAAATTCGGTTGTGCAGAATATTTTTTATATTTTATGCCCTGCAATATGTAAAAAAATAAAAAAAATATTTATAAAAATGTTTTTTGACAAGGCAGTCTTGGTGGTCCCAAGCGGCGGCCGTAAGGGGTGACCTTCCCCCTCGCGATAAATATTTCCAATACATTCACTGTGCTTTTTTCACTGAAGTAATCAAATTTTCATCATTGTTTGAATAAATCCGCGCCCACAAAATGGGGCGGGCCGAAAATAAGTATTTTCTTATTTCCTAGGCGCAGGTTCATGACTTTATATATCTTCCTTTACAAAAAAGTTTTATTTTTTTAAAAAAATACAAAATATAATGTAAAAAAATACGTTATTTGTTGATTCTTCAAGGGGCAACTTTTTTCCCCCTTGACCGATTTTTCCAATATGTGAAGATAACCTTCCTATGACCATAATACATATTCGTGCCTAACATCAGGAGTCTATCTCTTTTAGTTTTGACTCCATCGTGTCTTATACATCCGAACAGACGGACATTTTGACTTACTATCCTAAATTATCACCAAACGTGACTTGTTAGGGAGTGGCTAAAAGCAGTTTTGTGTTCAGCATAAACAAATCTTAAGGATACAACATCTCACATTTCTGTTACTGACCAAAACTCGAATTTTTTAGGTCTTTATAAGAAATTTATTATTTTACTATTAGTTTTGTACAATGGATAGAAATCTTTAAAATGGTATTACTCTGGAACGGTAAGAGCAAATTCAAAAATTATTTTTTCAAAATTATTTAGAATTATTTGATCTTTCAAACTGCATTGTTACTTTTTTTGACTTTCATAGAAATTTTAAAAGTTACAAAACGTTACTTTCAAAATTTGTTGAAAATTTACGAAAAACCCTTATGTAGGGTACCCAAATGAGCAAAAGCATAGCCAAAACGTTTAATTTATGCACATAAAAAGAAAGTTTGGACATTTTTCTTTAAAAATGTTAACTCAATAGTAAAGAATATCGTGTTTATTGTCGAACTTATAAAGAAAGTTAAAAAAACGTGCGTCAAAGCCGATTTTAAGCACAAATCGATTTGCGCGACCTTAAAAACTTTTCCGAAAAATCTGAAAAAGATCTCAAAAATACTTTACCCTATAAGCTTTCAAATTATGCTTGAGCACCCAAGAAAATCGAATAAAGGTTTTTTTTGGGACGCCCTAATTGATATGTATCTTCGAAAGTATTTATTTGATTTTACGATTCAAAAAAAAACTTGACTCTAAAAATTTTACTTTTGTATATGAATGCACTCAAAAAAAAAATATTTTTTTAAAAAAGTCTTAAAGTTACGTACTTTTTTGATAAAATTACAGAATTAACATAAAATTTACTTTTTGTATGGAAAAATCTCATAAGTAATTTTTAAAAAAATTACGAAAGGTGGAAATCCCTGAAGGCACAAAAAAAATCTGCACTTTGTTTTATGTAAAAAATGTTATTCTTTCGACTATGGAGGTTTCAGAAAAATCGAAGGGGGATAAAGTTTTAAAAAATGCATCTAAAAACTGCATTTGCATCAAAAACGTACGTTAAAAAAAAAAAAAATTTTGACTGCATTGGCATAAAAAAGGACGATTGTTAGAGTCGAATGCTTTTTGAATGGTAGAATTCGGATAAATACTTTCGAAGACATGGATTTTCAAAGTAGTATACCTTTATGATTTTTTTTAATTTTTGAAGAAAATAAAATTCACGAAAAAATTTCAATTTTTTTTTAAATTTAAAAAAATGAAAATGTATATGTTTTGTTGGCTCCATAGTACAAAAAATTAGACAAATTTGAAGACCCTCGGTCAGATTTTATAAAATCTCTGCTAGAATTCGTGGTATATATTATTAATCAGTGATCGATTCTAAGACATTCTAGCGATGTCCGTCCGTCTGTCCGTTAACACGATGCAGTCAAAAATAAACCAGCTAGACCCCTTAAGTTTGGCACAAATATGTCTAATGGTCCTCACGGTGAGCCTCAGCGATGTTCAGGTTGAACTTTAGTGTCGACGAAAAGTGTAAATGCAGTTCGATTTCTACATGATTAGTTGTAACAAAACTGTTTTCAGCGAAATCGTAGCTGATCGCATTCGCGAGATATCGCGAAATTAGTGATTTTATATTTTAAAAAATTTTGATATTGAAGTTTTTTAAATATTTTCAAAAACTGAGTATACAGTTTTCATTGTACTTATCTTAAGGTCACAAAACAGTAAACATCGAAATCCTATCTTCTTTAGTTCGCGAGAAATCGCGAAATAACTTTTTTGTCAATTTTTGTTTTTCAACTTTTTCTAGGTTTTTTTCAAATGTTGTGGAAAGCTGATATGCACTTTAATGTGTACGTGATCGAAGGTCATAAGGGTGTTGACATCAAAGTTGTAGGTGTACACTGTCGCAAGATATCGCGGAATTATTTATATATTTTTTATTTTTTTTTTATTTTTCAATTTTTCATGTTCTTTTGAAATGGTGTAAAAACGTGGTATGCATTTTTATTTGTACATGATAAAAAGACATTAAACTGCTAACACAAAAGTCCTATGTGGTCAATTCTTTAAGGAATCGCAAAGTTAATATTAAATCTATTATTTATAAATCTATTACAATACAAAATAAATGAAAAAAAATTGAAAATTTTTTCGCGATTTTTCGCGAAAATTAGCGTCAATATATAGATTTCAGCAGTTTTACCACCTTCAGTTACGGGCAATTTAAACTGCATACCATATACTTGTCGTTACTTAAATTTTTTTTTTTTTTTTTTGATACCAAAGAAAAAAAAGTAATTTATTATAAAAGCTCGTACAGTAATTTTGCGATTTCTCGGGAAATTGATCGTCTATAATTTTTATGCTTGCAGTTTTGACACCTCTAATAACCTCGAATTCAAACTGCATACCACATTTTTGTCGTTAATTGAAGTATATGTTTTTACAGACCACAAATAACACAAATTAATGAATAAATAGTAGATAAGCGAGTTTTTTTGCGATATCTCGAAGAATTAAGCAGCTAGAATTTAAATGTTAACAGCCTTATGACCTTTGATCAATAGCAAGTCAAACTGCATTTCGTGTTTTTCAACAATGTTAAAGAAACTTCTTTTATTAATCAAAACAAGAAATACCCCCAAAAAGCTGTTTTTCGCTATTTCTCGCGAAGGTGAGCAGCTATAATTTTTTTGGGGGCAGTTTTAATTTCTTCCAGCATGTTCAAATCAAACTGCTTACCACTTTTTTTTATCATTTCTAAAGAACCGGGTTTAAAATATAATAAAAAAAAAAAAAATATATATATATATAATTACGCGATATCTCGCGAAATTTAGCACCTACAATTTTGATGTCAACAGCTGTGTGACCTTTGATCAACCACAAGTAAAACTGCATACCATGTTTTTATGAAATTTTAAAAAATCATATATGAAGATAAAAACAAAAATAAAAACAGCAAAAAAGTAATTTTGCGATTTCTCGCGAAATTGAGAAGATATGATTTCGCTGTTAACTGTGTTGTGACATGTAAATAAATACAATTAAAACTGCATACCCAGTTTTTGAAGATATTTAAAAAACTTCATTGTCAAAATTTTAGAAAATACAAAAACACTAATTTCGCGATATCTCGCGAATGCGATCAGCTACGATTTCGCTGTTAACAGTTTTGTGACATTTATTCATGTAGAAATCAAACTGCGCTTACACTTTTCTTCGACACTAAAGTTCAACCTGAACATCGCTGAGGCTCACCGTGTCCTAGGCAGTTTAAGTTCGGAAATCGGCCATATCGAACCAGGGGAAAAAAAGTTCGCCCTTGAAGAACTAAACCAACCACTGAAAAATGACAAGAGGATGCATTTAAACCCCTAATTTCTAATTGGTATTCTCAAAATTTTCAAAAATATGATTTTTTTTTTAAATTTTGCTGACTTATCACACCACTCTTCAAGCAAGTTTAGGTTGTGTCAAAATGGTGATAAAATCGGCTAATGGCATTTCACTCCTCTTTATTTTGAACTTGTCATCGTTAACACGAAAATCCTAGCTGATGCTGTTTTTGACTTATTGCTAAATAATTACAATGTTCGACAACAAAAACCTCTCAGTGAAATATCCAACTGAATTTTATAGATTTTTCTCTCCTAAATCTAAATCTGTTCAATTTTTTCTATAACGTACCATTTTGAAGATATTCGCTGTTAATAAAAAAACCAACAATTTCGCACTTTTGGTGGTCCACTGTTATAAATTCTTCCAAAAATCGGACATGATTTCATATGAAATGGACCTATTGATTCCAAAACTGAAATCCAAAATGTTCTAGCACGTTCCGTTTTCGAGATATTCGCGTTTGAAAAATTTTCCGCGCAAAAATCTCGAACGCGAATATCTCGAAAATGGATCGTGCTAGAAAACTTTGGATTGCAGTTTTGGAATCAGGATGTCCAATTTATATGAAATCAAGTCCTATTTATTGGAAGCAACATAATACTGGACCTTCAAAAGTGCGAAATTATTGGTTTTGTGACTTTTTTAACAGCGAACATCTCAAAAACGGTACGTGATAGAAAAAAATTGGATGGTAGATTTTAATTCAGGAGATCAAAATCTATAAGATTTAGTTGGAAGAGAGGTGTGTTATATTTAGACTTTTTGTGGAAATGGCGTACAAGCAGGGGCCCAAATAACGACAGCAACCCAAAGGATTAAGCAAATTGTCATCAGAAATTGAGTCCCGATTCATGCTGGTGGGTTTATTATTCTGAATAAAAAATTCTAGGATTAACTGTGTAACATTTTCAAAACCTCATAATCGAGTCTCTACATCCGAAATTACTGTTTCTTTGTTCGAAAATTGCAAATCCAATAAATTTTAATTTTAATTTTAAATTGATTTTAAGAATTTTGCACTAGATAAACATTGAAATTTATACAAACTGACTTATCTTCGGTGCGCCAACCAGAACGGGTATGTGTGTTTTAATATTTTTTTGAAGAGTCATTAATAACAGCGAAATTTGGTACTTGTGTGCTGTTTTCTTAAATTTAAATTAATGAAAATAGAAAATTTGCAATATTATTTAGATATTTATGAAAGAAATATTGTTTTTAAGCACCACAAAAGGTAAAAATAAAGCTGATTTGTAAGACTCTCCAAAAAAATTTGAAAAACACATACCAGTTCTGGTTGGCGCACCGACGTTATATTTTTCAAGGAAATGGCGCCCAAGTTAGGGCCTGATTTGAAAATCAATTTTTTTATATTATTTAAAACAAAAAAATGTAAATAATGTTAATTTTAATTGAAATTTTTATTAAATTGCTTCAGTTCAGTTGCCTAAAGTAAATTTCAAATATCAAGTTCGATTATCCAAAAATTTTCAAACTCTTTTATAAAAACCTCAACATACACACTTTAAAGAAATTTATGCTTAACATTTAATATTTTCATATGAATGCTTAGAATTTTTTTGATTATTTTTAAAAAGTAACCCCTTAGGCCTAATGGTTTCTGGTTCTTATTTATCTTTTTTAATTTTTCTCTCAGCAACATGTATCATTTTATATATTTTTTTTTTTTCTGTTAAAAGTTTGGTTTGACCAACTTATTTCTTGTGTTGCATGTATTTCAAAACAAAAAAAAATATAAATCATGTGAATCCTTATACCAGAACTATTATTTTTTTCCCCCCTTATATGTATCTACTTGTTAGTATCTCTGATAAAAGCAAAAAAAAAATAGCATATTTTTAAATTAAACCAGAAATACTTCATAATCAGCATAAACACTTAAAAGTATGTGAGTTGAGCAGCATACACTTTAGGCCACAATTTATGGTTTAAAAAAACTGTTAGAGAATATGCTGGTGTCAGTTACACAGAACTAAAAGAATGAAACTTAGATTGCAAGAGAATGGAATTTGGAATAGTTTCTAGAGCTGCGAAAAGAAACAAATTTTTGAAGTAAGGGATTAATTTTGAGAATTTTTCGAAAAATGTCTTTGAATATGAAAATTTTCAAAACAAAAATGTCTCAGAATCTGTACACTTTTTAAGTTAGAAAATATCTCAGAATCTTAGACATTTTTCTGTTCGAATAATGTCTCAGAATCAGAGAGTTTTTTTTTTTAAATACTTAAGCATTTTTAAATTTTTGTTTTTTTTTTCTGTAAAGACAGTTGAGCTCAGGCTCTAATTATAATTATGTATTATAATTTTTTAATCATGTTATATATGGTTTGAATTGAGAAAGGTGTGAAAGAAAAATTTATTTTTCTAAAAATTTTAAGACATCCTGGTTCGTTTTTTACTAGTTTCATATAATCCAGTTATTATTTTTTTTTTATGCAACCATAGTGTTTTTGCGACCTCTTTTTCCTTATTTCAGAACTCTTGCGTGGGGTCGTAGGTTTGATTCCCATAAGAACTCTTGGTCGATTTCGATACAAAGAGACGACGGTTGTTGCTATAAGTTTTCGGTTAGGTTCAAATTATTAAATAAGTTTTATTTATATGATAAAAACTTGATCATGGGATCAAAATTATTATTATACAATATATGGGGCATTCCATGTCAAATCGGACACTTTGAAATTTTTTTTTTTTTAAATGTTCCCAATTTGTTTACAATTTTTAGTACCCTTTGAAAACTCCTTTGTAATAAATTTTCAGATTTTTTTGATGACTCGTTCAAAAGATATCGAATTTTTTAAAATTGGTAGTTTGTTCCTTTACTAAAACTTATTTTACTCATAACTCCTTCAATAATGTTCCAAATTTCAATTATTTTTTTTAAATTTTTGTTTTTTTTACGTACTTTAAAAAAAAAAAAAATCCCAAAAATTCTTAAAGGCGCTCTAAAATTTAAATCTCATTTTTGAAAATGTTGGTACTCTTTGATTTTTTTGAAATTTTTTTGTGTAAAACTTCTATCGATTCTACAAATTTTTTGCCCAGGAGGATCGTGGATAACGATTATTACTATTTTTTTAAATCTTTTGAAAAAATTATATTGTAATTTTCCAATCTTAAAATCATTTCTACTGCTCCAATGGTGCGTCATAGAGGGGTCATCTATAATACCGACCCCCATTAATTTTTACGTCTTAACATTTCTTTGGAACAAACTTATACCCTATCTCCTATTTCTAAGGGGGCTCCCACACAAAACGAAATTTTTTTAAATTTGTGCCAACCGCTCTAACTGCCCTAATAGTGCCCTTTGAACAACAAAATGTATGACCGACCCATAATATTTTTTTAGTCCAAACATTTTCTCTGAATACACCTACCCTCTATCCTTAACTGTTAAGGCGGTCATCAAAAAATTTTTTTTATTTTTTGTAAATTTGTTTTATTTAATCAGCTTCTTCCGGTCCAATGGTGCGTCCGAGAGGGGTCATTAGTGAGACCGACCCCCATTTATTTTTACTATTAGGGCAGTTAGAGCGGTTGGAGCAAAGTTTAAAAAATGTCGTTTTGTGTGTGAGCCCCCTTAGAAATTCGGTATTAGTTTGATCCAAAGAAATGTTAAGACGTAAAAATTAATGGGGGTCGGTTTTATAAATGACCCCTCTATGACGCACCATTTGAGCAGTAGAAATGATTTTAAGATTGGAAAATTACAATAAAATTTTTTCAAAAAATTTTGTGCCACATAGTATAATATAAAATTTGCCCTGCAATTCAAAATCTTAATTCCCTTCCGGAATTTCAAATTACAATTGAAATATATTTGCAATTGATCTCATTCGAATTACAATTTATGTTTGACGAATGGGAATCTTCACTCAAAAATTTATGTCATTAACTGTTTGTAGTTTATTTAAAAAGTTTTACGTTTTGTCGTTTTTAAAAGAAAACGATTTGTTTAAAGTTCAGTTTTTTTAAATGACTAAAAAATTAAGTCTTTAATTAACATTCTATTTTTAAAGTAATTTATTTTTGTTCTGTTAGTAAAAATAAGTGATTCTTCATTAATTTTTAATGATTTGTATATATTATTTTTTTAAATTGTTGGCATTTTTTAAAGAAAAATCATTAGTTTTTACCAACTTGTGTGGGTTATTTTTTTGCAGAAAAAATAATCCAAAAAATTATTTATAGAAATATAAAAACATGTTTGTATCAAGTGACTTTGGCACGATGGGTAGAGTGTTCGATTCCCCAAAATTTTATTAAAAATTTTTTAAAATATAATTCAATTGAAAAATTGTAAAAATAACCTACGAAATCATTAATTTTTAATGTTTTCTTAATCATTCATTTTTAATGTTTTCGTAGGTTATTTTTTTCGAATTTGTTGATAAAAAAATGGAAGTAACGTTATTTTTTGATATTCAATGTTATTTATTTTAGAAAATTTTATTAACAGTAAAAAATAAATGTTGATGCTTGTTGAAACACATGAATAATTACTGGGATGGATTTCAAATGTTTTATCACTTGTTTAAAATGTGTTTTTCATTTGTTTTTGCCTACAAAATATTTTGAGAGTATGAATTGCAAAAATAATATTCGAATAACAATTAATCTTTACACTCAAAATAATAACTCTGTTAAATTACAGAAAAACTCTGCTAATTTAACAGAGTACACTATACTTTTCCAGCTAACAACATTTCTTGGTAATTTTACTAAAAAACTCTGTAAAATGATTTTGACAAAAAAACTGTTAATTTACAGAGTTTATAGTAAAATATTGGTTAAATATGAAAGCTTTTTCACAGAGAAAACTGTGTAATTTTACTTAAAAACTCTGTGAAATGATTTGGACAAAAAAAACTGTTAATTTACAGATTTTGTAGTAAAATATTGGTTGAATAAACCATCATTTAGCAAAGAAAACTATGTAAATTTACCTATATTTGTAAAATGCATTTGATACAAAAAAAAAAATACAGAAAAAACTCTGTGAATTTACAGAGTTTAGTTAAATGAATGTTATTTTGTAAAATTTTTATAAGATTTCTGAAAAGATTTTTTTGATAACTTTTTTTGATACTTTTTCAACTTTTTCTCAAAAAAAAAAAAAAAAATATACATATAAAATTTTGATGTTTTGTAACAAAAACAAAAACTACTCAAAACGGAAAACTTTTTTTGTTATAAAAAAACTATGAAGTATTTTGCTTAAAAAATAAAAAACTCTGTTAATCATCTGTAAAATTAAGATAACAAAGTAAAATGTTATATAACAGAGGAATTTTTGTTTTTTTGTCACAACAAAATACAAGTATTTTCTTTAAATCTGTATTTTGACAGAAAACTCTGTCAAATATCTGTTGAATTGAGATTACAGTCATTTTATAGAGTATTTTACAGAGTTATTATTTTGAGTGTAACAAATTCATCTTTAAATGCTTGTCCGGTACTGTGTTACCGGGTATATAAAATTTACCTAATAAAAATCAGTATTTGAGTCCCCATTTCTTAAATTCTCCCCCGTGGATTGTTTATTTTATTTAACTGAGGTAGTTAAAGTTCTTTAAAAAAAACTGTTTAAACATCATTCCATTCCAAGCTCACCGTGATTTTCTGTAGGGTTAAGAGAATATCAACAATATATAAACATTTAAATATTGCGGCCGACCTAGAAAATATGAATAGTAAAAAGTTACAAAAAAAAGAAATAAAAAACCTTAACAAATAGTAACTTAGCAATGGTCAGCAACAGTTACTCAAAATGTTGTTCGTATACAACGAAAAACGCAAAATTTTAAGTAAAACAGTAACAATCTAAAAGATATTACTACAGTAAGCATATATTAAATATTAAATTGTTTAAAAAAAAAATACTATAATTTTTTTAACATTTATAAAAAACTTAACAATATGATATTTAAAATGTGGTCTGCATTTTAAATACATTATTTTTTGTTAAAAATATTTTTTTATACAAAACGGAAAAAAGCAACTTAAAAGTCAAAAAATTTATTTTTTTTGTAATTTCCTTTTAACAAAAATATTCTTATAGTGGTTGTATGATATAATGAAAAGAATAAATATTAAATCACCATTAACACAAAAAATACCGAAGAGAAGAAACGACAAAAAAAACAGGTAGAAACAAAATTGAAAAAAAAGTATAAGAAATTGAAAAAAAAAACTTAACCAAAGAAAACAAGAAATGAGTTCTTAACAAAAATAAAAAAAAAAATCAAGTCAAAAGAATTGAAAAGAACACGCAAGCGTAAAGACAGACGACCGACCCGATTTCACGTTGTTGTTGTAGTATGAACTCACGACTTACCGCACCTCCACAAAGCAGCAATAGCAATTAAATTGTAAATGTTAAGACATCTTCTCCTAGGCAATAACAAAATACCAAAAACAACAACTACAAATAGCCATAAAAAAATACCGGCTAAAAGGAGTATTAAATGATGGGAGAGAGTATCAAATGATGAGAGAACTCTCTCTCTGGAAGTGACTCTTTTATATTTTACAAGTTTTTTTCAATTAAACCTTAAATGGAAAAATATTTTTTTGCAAAACCATTTTATTAAAAAAATCTAATATTAAAATTTTTTGAGGAGTTTTGGATTTAAAAAATGACCGACTTTAAAATTTTTCTTAACATTATTAGTCATAACCCCAAATATTACATTTTAGAGCATTCACTCAATTAATAACTCCCCAAAAACACAATTCGATGCGATATGAATTTGTATACCCTTCACTCTAGTGACAGAGGGTATATATAAGTTTGTCATTCCGTATGAAAAAATTATTTAATACTATGTTAATTTGAGCTAGAATATAAAAAAACATTTTATTTGAATTTATTTCATACACCTTTGAAACCCGGTTGGTTGAAAACCCCATTGGGTCCCTTAAGAATCTTAATTTTTTATTTTATTAGTTTTGTTGGCCCAATTGAGAGTCTTACAAATTGCAAAACATAAAAACTATTAGTCAAAAAGCTTTCGGCTATTTAACAGTCTTGTTCTTTGCAATAAGAGCTACAAAAATGCCTTTGAAATGTTTGTTGTGCCGACAACATTTACCGAGATATGAGCATTTTTAAATTTTTTAAAAATGCAAAATTTTTTAAATTCAAAGTTAGGACCCATTAAGATCTACACGTGTGAAGAAGATAATAATACAGTCAAACTCGGTTATAACGAACTCGGTTATAACGAATTCTCGGTTATAACGAACTAATTCTAAAGTCCCGACGTTTTGGCATCAATTTTCACACAAAATACTTCTTTTATAACGAACTCGGTTAAAACGAATCCTCGGTTAAAACGAACTGCTTATAATGGTCCCACGAACACAATTTTATGTGTATTTACACTCAAAAAAATACGTTAGTAAAAAAGTTTGTAAAATTGTTTGTATCCCAACTTTACAACTTTTTTACTAAATTGTACTAAAAAAATATTTTTTTTGTAATTCGTTTTAGTAAACTCGCGTTACAAACTATTATTTTTTTACTGATTTTTTAATAATTTTTTCAGTTGATTTTTTAAAAATTTCGTACTAACTTTTGATAATTATTTTGTAAATTTTACAATATTAGTTAGTAAATTTTTATAGAAAAGCAATGCATTAATGAAATACAAAAAGAAAATGGTATTATTATTTGGAAATTAAAAAGAGCATTTAAAAAAAATATGCAGTTAGTTATTTTTTTTTTATTTTAATGGTAAAAAAAACTGCGCTTTGATGAGTATGAATATGTTTATTATTTTCAATATTGAATTACACTTATTTGTCTGCTTCATTGTAACTACTTTGTTTTCTTTCAAATAAAAATATATATATAAAAAAGGGAACAAAATGCAGTAAAGAAAAGATATGCAAAATTCAAAAAAAAAAAACACCGACCTTTTTCAATTCTTTTTTCTTTCTTCTTCACTTGCGGTCCTTTTTTGTTTTACGCTATCTACGAGTTTTTTTTTCTTGTGTACAGTGTACACAAAGGGTTGATTTCTTAATACTCAGAATAGTATTGGTAATTTTGTGTACTTTTCTTCATGCCTTTCTTTCTATTATTCAGTTGAAAAATAGCATTTGAATTGACAACGTCGCGGAGCGGAAGAAATAAAAAAACATACAAACAACAAAATATTACAACACAAAACACATAACCAAATTTTAAAGTATTTTTTGTTTAAAATTAACCCTTTTTTGAGGACAATAAATAAAACAAAATAGAAAATGATGAAAGCAGGTAACAACTGTATATTTATGTGTTCCATTTAAATAATATTAATATAATGTATTTTTTATTCTAGAACACCAATTTATTCAACATGTCAATTTTTTCAACACAATTTTCAAAGCATTAATTTTATGTGGTATGTAATTTATATTTTGTATTAAAAAAAACGTATTCAATATTTTCTCTTACATATTTCAGATCAAAAATTCAAACAAAATCTGACTTGCATTGAAATAGTAATGGCGACAACAAGCGCAATACGCAGTTTACATATAGTAAAAAAAACCAAAAATTTTAAATACACAATTTACAATTTTTTTACAAAAAAATTTAGTAATACTAATTTTTTTAGTTTTTTTTAAGATTACTAATTTTTGAAAACCAAAGTTTGTAATGGTAACTGAAAAAGTTATCGGGCACAAATTGAAAACTTTATTAGTAATGGTAACAGACTTTTTTGTAAGGAATACTAACAAATTTTTATGAGTGTACCTTTTTATAACGAACTTCCATAAATAGTGGCAATAATGTTTATCAAACTAACAAAAGGTTGCAATTTTTTGGTTTATATTATAATTTTGATAAAATGTATTAATATTTTTAATGATTTCTTCTCAATAAGTAGTTTATTTACGGAAAAACCATAAAATAAAACAAAATTAGATCTATTTTTTTGGGAAAAAAACTGAGTTAATAAAAAATATACCCGCTTATAGCGAACTTCGCTTATAACGAACTATTTTTACTGGTCCCTCGGAGTTCGTTATAACCGGGTTCGACTGTATTAATAATAATTTTGATCATATGATCAAGTATTTTATTTTTTTTTTACATTTTAATAACAATACATTTTTAATAACTACAACCTAAACGAGAACTGGTTAAATGACCGTCGTCTCGCTGTAGCGAAAAACCAAGGGCTCTGGTGGGAGTCAAACCCACGACCTCCAGTTTCAAAGGCTAGCACGCTACCAACTAGCCTACAGATATGGAAATTCAAAAAGGTTTTCATTTTCCACTATCCGGCT
The DNA here is from genome assembly GCA_963921195.1 of Pegoplata infirma. Classification (NCBI taxonomy): domain Eukaryota; kingdom Metazoa; phylum Arthropoda; class Insecta; order Diptera; family Anthomyiidae; genus Pegoplata; species Pegoplata infirma. The sequence goes on along the minus strand of CAWUER010000424.1, from coordinate 244,720 downwards.
TAGCAGGCACGATCCATTCCTTGGGTTTTTTAATTTATTTTTTTATTCAAAACATTTTTCTTACAGTGAAACCCAGGTCTCAGGTTCTCCCAACGAAAAAGTTTCAAGTTCTTAAATATTTTTCTGATAATAAAAGTCCCTGATTATGAATTAATTTTTTATTAACACGTTTAGATCCAGAAAAATTTTCAGATATTAACATTTGTGTGTCTTTCTAATTTCCATTGTGGATAGAGTCGAATATGTATTAATATTTTAGTTTGTGCACAAACGATTTGTCATTAGACTCGTTTGCTACTTTTTAGTAAATCGATTCTATTTTTGCTAAATAATCTTGACAATGGAATCTGACAAATTCCGAAACACGTTTCGATTAAGTCTTGCAAAAATGACCAACATAAATAAATTTAAAACAAAAAAATATTTTTCTTGAAAATTATGCTATGAGAATATCATGGTTTTAATTAGTAAAGAAAATAATGACCTCGAGCCAGAATAAACATCCTCAAAATATAATATTTTAAAGGTCGAATAAAACAATTTTTATTGTTTAATAAAAATTAATCAGAATTTGTGTGAGATATTTGCTTAAAATTTTAAGATTCTGTTACACTTTACCAATAGAAAAAAAAACGGAGTTTTTGAGGCATATATTGAAAAGCTTTATAACTTATGAAATTTTAGCTATAGCAAAAATATTTTAAAAACAAAAATGTTATTGAAAGTACTTGAGATCTAAAAAAATCGTTGTATTATTTTCTGAGACATTCTTCTATAGAAACAGTCTCAAATTATAAAACATTTTCTGAAAAATTTTCAGGTTCTAAAACATTTTCCTATGGAAAAGTTCTCAGCTACTGAGACATTTCTTAAAAAAATTATAGAAAAATTCTCAGACTCCTTGATATTTTTCCTAAAGAAAAAGTTTGAGATTCAGATACATTTTTGATTATGAAAAAATTTCATATTCTGAGAATCTGTAAGTTTTTTAAAGGAAAAATGTATTAGAATATGAGTTTTTTTATACCCTCCAACTACAGTATGGGGGTATACTCACTTTGTCATTCCGTGTGTAACGCATCGAAATATCGGTCTAGGACCCCATAAAGTATATATATTATTGATCAGTGATCGATTCTAAGACATTCTAGCGATGTCCGTCTGTCCGTCCGTCCGTCTGTCCGTCCGTCTGTGGAAGACACGATACAGTCCAAAATAAAAGTGCCAGACTCCTATGTTCATAGGCTGGTTAAGTTCGGGGATAGGCAAAATCGGACCAGGGGGAAAAAGTTCCCCCTTGACGAAGTAAACCAACCTATGAAAAAAGGCAACTTTTTATAGTTTTTTTTGTATTTTTGTTGAACAAATGAAACATTTTTATGCTTGAAAAAGTTCAAGGTCTTTGACTTGGACCCAGGGGATTTGAAAATTACTTTTTTTTTGGTCCGCCCCCTATTGTGGCCGTGTATATTAGCAAATAGTTTATATAATGATGAAATTGTGTATCTTTTGTACAAAGTGCATAGTAATTAAATTTGTAAACATTTTTGAAAAGAGAGAAGGAGTCCCCAAGGACCCCCGACAATCCCCCCCAAAAAAAACGCCCCTGCATTTTTTTTTATTTTTTTTTTTTAACGTTGGAGGGTATACAAGATTCGGCACAGCCAAATTTAACACTCTCACTTCTTTTTCTATGAAAAAGTCTAACACTCTGAAACATTTTGCCTATATAAAATGTCTTTCATATTCTGAAAAGTTTTATTATTGGAAAAGTCTTAGATTCTAAAACATTTTTTTAATCTGAAAAAGTGTCAGATTCTAAGAAATTTTTTCTATTGAAAAGTGTCAGATTCTGAGACATTTTTTCTATAGAAAAAGTCTCAGATTCCGCCATATTTTTCCTATAGCAATAGTGTCAGACTATAAGAAATTTTTTTTTATAGAAAAACATATTCTCTATAGAAAAAGTTTCAGATTCTGAGACATTTTTTCTATAGAAAAAGTCGCGAATTCTGAGACATTTTTTCCATAGATGAAGTCGCAGATTCTAAGACATTTTTTCTATAGAAAAGTCGCAGATTCTGAGAATTTTTTTCTATAGAAAAATTCTCAGATTCTGAAAGTTTCAGATTCTGAGACATTTTTTTTTAGAATCATCTTAAATTGTAAAATTTTTCTTTAGAAAAAGTTTCAGTTTTTGAGAAATTTTTTCCTCAGAAAAAGTCTCAAAAACATTTTTCATAGAAAAAATCTTAAATTCTTAGAGGTTTTTTGTATAGAAAAAGTCTCAAATTCTGAGATAATTTTTCTTAGTTTTTGAGACATATTTTCTTTAGAGAGTAATCAGATTTTGACATCAGATTTTGACACATACTCAGGATCTAAACAAAATGTTTAGATCCTGAGTATTTTTTCTATAGAAACTGTCTCAAACTCTGAGTAATTTTTCCTTAAAAAAAGTCTCAGATTTTAATATATTTCTTCTTTAGAAAAATTTTCAAATTTTGCCTGAAGAAAATATTCAGAATTTTCCTATAGAAAAAAAATTTAGATTTTGAGACTACACCTTTAGAAAAGTTCTGAGATTACTAGACACTTATTCTAAAATAAAATTTAAATTCTATACTACTAAAGTTTTTCCCAGAAATAATAACTCAGATCATTTTCCTTTTTCCCCCTTTATCTTAGATTTTTCCTTTGAAAAGATTCTTAGATTTTTTCGTTAGAACAATTTCCTTTCAAGGAAAGTATTCTAACCGTTATACAACGATTTACCTAAGGTTGGAGAGTCTCGGCTTATCGGCCATATCGGTGCTTAAAAATTTCATTGCCACCTTTTGACACAATGTGGATTTTCTGGAAAATTCCGATAACTCCGGCACTAACAGTAATATCATCTTGAGCAAACATACGTATCGACTTACAATCTAAGACTTTTTCTGTGGCAAAAAGTTCTTAGAATCTAAAATTTTTTCTATACGAAAGAAGTCTCAGCTTCTGAGACATTTTCCTTATACAAAATCATTTCTTCACGAAAAATGTCTCAATATCTGATATATTTTTTCTATTGAAAAATTCTCAGGTTTAGACTTTTCTGTAGGTCAAATGGGTTAGAATCTGAGACATTTTCGATGTATAAAAAAATTTACAATTTTTTTAAAACAAATAAAAAAATTTATCTAAACGAAATATAATAATTTGTAGATTTTATGGCTTCCCATCGCTTGTTTTTGCAAAAAAAAAAAATAATCTTTTATCGTCTGACAAAGGCTAATTTATGATTTTTTTTTATTCGAAGTGAAAAAAAATTACCCTCCCCCCCCCCAAACACAAAAGCTGTACCCGCCACTGTATAATTAGATAAACCCATTTTTCGGATGAAATTGTATTAGATACCCGACTAAAAAAAAGTAATACGGTGTCATATATCATTTGATTACAAAAATGGGGATCCAAAAATATATGATTACATCTTATTAGATCAAATTTGATATAATTAGATCTAATTAGATCCTAAAAATGGGACGGTAAATATTATCTAATTTGATATTATAAAAAATTAGATCCAATAAGATCTAATAATATATAATTATATCTTATTAGATCTAATATGATCATCAATGTCAAATCAGATGAAATTTACCGTTCCATTTTTGGAATCTAATTATGTCTAATAAAATCAAATTTGATCTAATAATAATCTAATTATGTGTTATTTAAAATAATAAACTGTGAAATTGTTGTCAAAATTTCAATAATTTTTGAGTTCTTGTTAAAAAAAATGCAGTAATTAATAAGTATTAAACATTTTCTAAACCATATGAAAATTTGAGGACAAAATGTCTTGAAAGTGGACAGTAAAAAAAATCAGATTAGCAATTATAATTTTTTGTATCTTACCCCTTATAGGGTTAAAATTAAGTTTCATGTTATAATTTCTTCAACTTGATCTTCATTAGCATTTTTCTCTAATGATCATTAATTAAATAATAATGATGTTCGATGTTGTTATTGCGTTTTTATGATGTTGTATCGTTATTACGAGTTTATCGTTGTTATTTTTGTAGACATCATCATTATTATAAACATTATCTTCATCATCATCATTATTATCGTCATCGTCATCATCAAGTAAAAAGTCAAGTCTCTGTAGTAAGCAGAAACCCCACAGCTAAGCCAACGTTTGTTTTAATGGTTTAAATCAGTTGGTGTAAAGACGTGGTTGAAACATGCAAACGTTTTAAACGTTAAAGCGGGTTATAAAAACGATAAAAAAAATTTTAAAAATAAATTAAATTGAAAAAAAAAAAAAACAAACAAAAAACGGTAGAATTTTATAGAATTTCTGAAAAGAGATAAAAACTCAAAAGGTGTGAAAATTTTGTGTAAAACTAATTGAAAAAGTAAGAATAAAATTTTTAAAATGAAGTAAAATTTAAATTAAAGTGAAAAGAAATCTTTGAAATTATAAAAAAGTGCTAGAGAAAATAGGAAAATGTTAAAATTTTAATAAAATTAAACAAAAAAAAAATATAAAATTTGTAAAAAATAAAAATGATATAATAAGAGTTCGAAAGAACCCGTTTATTAGACCGGATCGGACTAAAATTTAAATTTGTTTAAAGTATTTTTTCATAAAAAAATTATAAAACAAGAATTTGTTGCCATTTTTCCTTGCTGAATAAGTGTTAAAAAGTTTTGCATCGGTTTTGGGGAACATGGTATAACCGATTTTCGGATTAAAACACAAATATTCTTTCGGTTTCTTAAAATCATACTCTATTAAGAAATATAAGAATTTTCTTTAATATAAAATAACAAAAATACATAAATAATTAAAAAAATATATTTATTTTTTATTTTTATCATCAAATAAAAGTGATAATATAAAACTCCAATTAGTTTTTAATTTATTAAAATTTAAATAAAATAAAAAATATTTTTTATTTTTATTTTTAAGAAAATTTATTAAATTTCTTTAATGTTAAAATGTTGAGAAAAATATTAAAAAAATAAAACAAATAATTTTAAATGCTGTGCAGTTTTTTATTTCATTTTAAGATAAACCAATCAAATTTCCTTTTTTATAATTTTATTTAAATTTATTTACTGTAAGATTTATAAAATTAATTCATAAACAATTTTATATAAGAATTTTCTAGAATATTTTTTTTGTTTCTACACAAAAATAAAATAAAATTTTTATAAATTAAAAAAAAAAAAAATAGATTCACATGATTCTTAAACGTGTTTATGAAATTTAAATTTATTAAAAAAACAAGTGAGAATGTTAAATTCGGCTGTGACGAATTATTTATACCCTACAACATACATATAAACAAATGCAAAATAAAAAATAAAAAAATTGAATTAAAAAATAATTAAATAAAAAAAAATTTGCAGGGTCGTTTTTTTGAATGGGGTTGTTAGGAGTTTTTCGGGGACACCTTTCTCCTCGATATAAATGGTTCATTTGTTTTGATTTTTACACCAAAGAAACACAATTTTATAATTTTTTCAACTTTTTTTTACATTCACGCCCACAATAGAGGGCGGGCTGAAAAAAGAGCATGTTTAAATCGCCTGGCTACAAGCGCAAGACTTTTAACTTCTTCCACCATAAAATAAAAATACAAAAAAACCTTTAAAAATTCCGTTTTGTAGAGGTAGGTTAAGTTCTGTAAGGGAAACTTTTTTCCCTTGCCCGATTTTGCTCATTTACGAATTTAACCTGCCCAGAACCATAAGACATATTCGTGCCTAACTTCAGAAAGATAGCTCTTTTATTTTGCACTGCTTCGTATTATATACAGACAGACGGAAATTTATAGAACATCGTAGAATCTTTTACTGATCAATAATATATATGGGGCATTCTATGCTTAATCGGAGACGTTGACATTTTTTTTTTAGATTTCCCCAATTTTTTACAAATTTAGTACTCTTTGGTCAACGACGTATGCAGGACTGTTTTTTCAGGGCCCAACAACAACAACAAAAAAATTTTTGTTGTTTTTTTCGTGAGATTCGTGTTTTCCAATACATATAAAAAAAATATTTTTTTGTTGTTGTTGTTGGGCCCCCCCCCTGTATACGCCGATGTCTTTGGTAAATCCTTCGTAAATGAATTTCCACATTTTTTTTAATAACCTCTTCAAAATATATAGAATTTTCAAAAATTGACTTAAACTTCTTTTACTCTTCAAAAACGGCCAAAATCCATTTATTTTTTTTTATTTTTCTTTTTTTATGTACAGGCAAAATATTTTGTAGGGAAAAACAAATGAAAAACACATTTAAAACAAGTGATAAAACAGTTGAAAACCATTCAAGTTATTATTCAATTGTTTTAACAAACATCAACATTTATTTTTTACTGTTGATAAAATTTTCTAAAATAAATAACATTGAACTTCACGTCACTATCATTTTTTTCACCAACAAATTTGAAAAAAAATAACCTACACTGAAAAAAAAGACATAGCTAAATTTAAGGAAAAAATGTCTTTGAAAATTTATCATGAATTTTCCTCAAATTTAGTTAAATTTAACTTAAAAATGAGAAATTTTCTATGAGGAAAAAATTTTAGTTCATTTACTTATAATTAGTTCATAGTTTTCTTTAAATGGATTTTTTAAATATTAGGAAAAAAATTCTTATTGCCAAAGAAATTTTCCACAAATCTAAGAATCGTATCTTTATTTTTAAGACATATTTCTTAAAAAACAATTTAGTTCAAGTTTAGTTAAAATTTACTGAAAAAAACATCATCGTATTTCTCTTCTTTGAATTGAGGAAGTGTACTTCTTAGAATTTAGTTAATGACTTCTGAGAATTTAGTAAATAACTTCTTAGAATTTAGTTAAAAATTCAAAATGGCTATATCTCGAAAACTAAGCGAGATAGATCGAAACTGATGAAATTTTCAAAAAAAAGACCACAAAAAATATGGAATAGCCTAGCTCTGCATATCTGTCGGGGTCTCAAGACCCTAATTTTAGATCTAAAATTTGAAATTCCCGAGATTTTATATATACACATATCTCGGTAAATACTGCCAACACGAGAAAACGTCCAACGGCATTTTTGTAGCTCTTGACTCGTAGAACACTTCCGTTTTTTGAGTTATCTGGTTTTTAAGATTCTCAAGACCCTATCAGGCCCCTTATTACCGTATCTCAAAAACTAAGCTAGTTAGAGCGAAACGGACACAAGTTTTGGTTCAAAATCTATGGGGACCCTTAAAGGACCCAACGGGGTCTCGAGTTGAATGGGGTCCGAACCCATGGGTCCAGGGTCTCGACCCAATCTATTTCTAAAATGTGAAGTATAATTTTTCCCATTTTCTAGTTAAAATTGGCATAAAATTAAATAACTTTGTTTTCCTTATTTTTGGGAAAATTATGAACTAAAACCAATAAAAAAAATCTTTGGAGCCAAATCATTCCCTCTTTTTCTCAAAATTGAGTTAATTTTCCCAGATTTTAGTTCACTTTTTTTTTTGAGTGTACAAAAACATTAAAAATTAATGATTGTTGTGTTAATTTTAGCAACAAATTCAAGAAAAATTACCTACGAAAACATTAAAAATGAATGATTTCGGAGGTTATTTTTACAATTTTTCTATTGAATTTTATTTTAAAAAAATGTTTAATAAAATTTTGGGGAATCGTTCCGCGATCAACTATATTCTGGCCAGACACTCTACCCATCGTGCCAAAGTCACTTTATACACACATGTTTTTATATTTCTATAAATTTTTTGAATTTTTTGTCTACAAAAAAATAACCAACACAAGTCGGTAAAAACTAGTGACTTCTCTTAAAAAATGCCAACAATTAAAAAAAAATGTAAACAAATCATTAAAAATTAAAGAAGAATCACTTATTTTTACTTTCAGAACAAAAATAAATGACTTTAAAAATTGAATGCTAATGGAAGTCTTTATTTTTTATGTTGTTATTTTTGAAACAAAGAACAGAAAAAGTCATTTAAAAAACGGAACTTGAAACAAATGGTTTTTCTTTTAAAAACGACAAAACGTAAAACTTTTTAAATTAACTACAAACAGTTAATGACATAGGCCCTTACCAAAGCAAAACAAAAAGTCTATTTTTACAAAAGTTTTATTTAAAATTTTAAATTTTCAATACATTATTTGAAAGTCGATTTAAAAAAAAAAAACATTTTGTATGGAAATAAAGCTGATTTTAAATATATTTTATTTTTCTTTGGTAAGGCTGATAATTTTTTGAGTGCATTTAAAAAAAAAATATTAAAAAATTATTTTAAGATTTTTTCCAAACTAACACTCTGTCTCCAATTCCTTAAGGGGCTCTCATACAAAGTGTAATTTTTTTAAGTTTGCTCAAACCGCTCTGCCTTAAGACCTAAAATATTTTCCAAAATTTTTTTCAGAACACAAAAATTTTTGAAATGCTAACACGGCAGACCTGTTATCATTTCTTTCTGAATGTTGGAGTCAGTCCCTGCAGCGATTTGGTGAGAGTAAAGTGGTTGCTCCTAATATTTCCAAGGCATTTGAAACTTTTTGCCTTTGGTGTCGGTAATGATTTCTCTCGATTTTTTTTCGAGTTTTCTCGGAGATCGCAGATGAGGTTCAGCTAAATTTGAGTGTTGGTTTATTAAAAAAAAAAAAAAAAGTTTTCAAAAATTAGAGTTTTTTCCTACACTCAAAAAATTATTTCATTAACTGTTTGTAGTTTATTTAAAAAGTTTTACGTTTTGTCGTTTTTAAAAGAAAAAACATTTGTTCAATGTTCTGTTTTTTTAAATGACTATTTCTGTTCTTTGTTTCAAAAAAAATAACATAAAAAATAGCATTCAATTTTTAAAGTAATTTTTTTTTGTTCTGTAATTAAAAAACTGATTCTTCTTTAATTTTTAATGATTTGTGTACGTTATTTTTTTTTTATGATTGTTGGCATTTTTTAAAGAAAAGTCATTAGTTTTTACCTACTTTTGTTGGTTATTTTTTTGTAGACAAAAACTTAAAAAAAAAAATATTTATAGAAATATAAAAACATGTTTGTATCAAGTGACTTTGGAACGATGGGTAGAGTGTCTGGCCAGAATGTAGTTGATTGCGGGATCGATTCCCCAAAATTTTTAATTACAAATTTTTTAAAATAAAATTCAATAGAAAATTTATAAAAAAAAAACCTACGAAATCATTAATTTTTAATGTTTTCGTTGGAAATTTTTTTTGAATTTGTTGGTAAAAATAACACAACTATCATTAGTTTTTTAATGTTTTCGTAAGTTATTTTTTCGAATTTGTTGGTAAAAAAATGAAAGATACGTTATTTTTTAATGTTCAATATTGTTTATTTTAGAAAATTTTATTAACAGTAAAAAATAAATGTTGATGTTTGTTAAAAAAAAAAAATAATTACTGGGATGGTTTTCAAATGTTTTATCACTTGTTTTAAATATGTTTGTCATTTGTTTTTGCCTACACTCAAAAAAAAAACCATTAACTTAAACTTTGGAAAAATTTTCTTCAAAATAGTTTATAAATTTTCCCACAGTTTAGTTAAATTTAACTAAAATTTTGGAAATTTTCCCAACTTTTAGGAAAAAATTTTAGTTCATGGACTGTTAAATAGGCCATAATTTTCCTTAAATGGAATTCCCTAATACATGGAAAAAATTCTTATCGCCAAAGAAATTTTCCCTAAATAAATGAAAAAAATTCTTTATTTTTAAGACACATTTCTTAAAACAAAATTCAGTTCAAAAAATTCAGTTTTAGGACTTAATTTACTTCAAATTAGTTCATCATATTTATCTTCTTTAATTTGAGGAAGTTTTTTCCACAAGTTTAGTAAATTTTTCATAACATGAAATTGTTTAGTTGATTTATTTTTTTTTTTTTCATGCTTGCTTGTAGTTCACAATTTGTTTATTACAAGGTTGGTTACCGAAACGAATATCGGTAAGGGTAACGGTAACGGTATCTAATTTTTATTTATTTCGGTAAAGGTAACGGTAAGTGTTTTCAAATCGTTTCGGTAACGGTATGTACCGGTACCGAACCAACCAAACCGGTACGTACCGGTATTATAAATTTAGTTAAAAATTTGAAAAAAGATAGAACTGAAAGCTAAAAATATTTTATAGACCCAAAAACCAGTATAGATTTGATATGATTATTATTTTTGTCATTTATTTTATGATAATTTGCAAATTATAAATTTAAAATTATGTTAGCAATTTGATTTTATTTTTTGTTCGTTAAAATCCCTTAAAACAGGTAAAATTTTGAATACCGGTACAATACCGGTAACTTCTAATAATTATAACGGTAACGGTAAGGGTAACGGTATTTTAAAAATATTTTTAGCGGTATCGGTAACGGTATTCGATTTGAAAGGGTTTTGAATCGGTAACGGTATAATAAGGGTAACGGTAACCAACCATGTTTTATTATTTGTAGTATATGAAAAAGAGAGTTTGGTCTTGTATAACAAGTAATAAATTTAATGTTTACATTTTTTTCTACACATGTATGTGTTAGGGAAAAAATAATATTTTAATCACAACAAATGCCTTGGCTTTGGCGTGTTTTCCCATAGTCTGGGAACAAACGTTAAAGACAAAGTCTTTGTTGTAATTTAACTTTAAAAACTAATGAAATTTATTACTTGACCATAAGAAACAAACGTTTTTTTATATTTTAAATAAAAAATGTACATAATGAGAATTCTGTGTGTACTCACATGCTATTCTATAAATAAACCAATAAAAATATGAAATTAACTAATTTTTAGGAAAAATGTCCTCATCAAAAATGTTTTTTTAACTAAAAAATGGGAAATTTTTTCCACTTTCTAGTTCAAATTGGTCCTAATTTTTAAGAAAAATGTGGACTAAAAAGTAGGAATACATGGCAATGGAGCTAAATCATTATCAATTTTCCTTAGATTTAGTTAATTTTCCCATTTTTTAGTTAGTTTTTTTTCTGAGTGTATAAAATATTTTGAGTGTAGAGTTTTTGGAGAAAATTTTGATCCGATTTGACTTAAATTAAGTTTGATTGAAATATTGTCTCAAGCTCTCTGAAAGGTCAAGGGAAGAAATTTTGAGATTACGAGCATAAAATTTAACATAGAAATTGTGTCAAAAGACATATTTTTATTTTACTTAATTTTCTTTTCTTTTTAAATTTTAATTTAATCCGATTGGAATCAAATTTGTACCACATAAGTTTTATTCCAAGGAGAATAAAAGTTCGCCCGGCCGTTTAAAATTGGAAGAACAACTTTTTTCCTACACAAAAAAACATCGCTCTTATGTACTTTATAAGTTCCTCGACCGACATTTCGATGCGTTATACACGGAATGACAATGTGATTGGAGAGTATAAAAATTATAAACTATGAAGTGGATTTAAAAATTAAAAAAGTATTCAAAAAAGAAATTAAAAAATACAAAATTTAATTTGTCAGATCTCTAGTGTATCACCGTCCGACACACTTTTGTACACATGGACCAGACCGAAAAATTCAGAAAGTAGGGCTGAAAACAAAATACACGTGTCTCCCAGTTTTTCTAAATCAATTCGCGTTTTCGCGAAAAACGCCAATAAAAAAGTTTGGGTTTTTCTGAAGTTGTGTGAAATAAGTCGAAAAATGTATTAAATCTACTTGTGAGCTAAATAATGTTTAAACATGTCTTTAGTAAATTTTAAAGACCGTTCTTTTCGTAGAACATATTAACCCTCTATCTCCCGTTTTTGGGTCATTTTTGTCCTCATTTCTAATGCTGTCATTTCTAATGCTGCCATTAAATCGTGCATTTAAAGGGTTAAAATGTTCTACAAAAATGTTCTGCATCAAATTTTACTAGGAGTTGTCAAAGGTTAATAATTTGTGCAATGTTAGCCAAATGCTCAAAAAAGTAAAATCGTAAAGTATCTTTGGTGTAACACAATTTAATAAAATAAGATTCTTTACATTTTCAATTTTTTAAGCATTTGCCAGAGTAAGTATTTGCTCACGAAAGAAGCTTTCATTTGTGCACACTCATTAATTTTTTGTGAAAATGAAAAACATGCTGTTTGCTCTCGTTTCATTTTATGTGCAATGAAGAAATGAAAGAAGAAAAAATACGTGTGCTGCTCATGAGCATTTTGAAATGAGTATTTCATATTTTCACTCACTAACCGATTGAAAATTTTCATTTTCAAAAAAAAATTCATGCATAACGAAAATTTAAAATATTAAAATTTAATATGCTAATATCTCGAAAACTAAGCAAAATAGAGCAAAACGGAGCCAAATTTCGGATCAAAATCGATGGCGACCGTACAGGTTCCGAAATCCATCGATTTGGATTCGAAATTTTGCTCCGTTTCGCTCTATCTTGCTTAGTTTTCGAGATATAAGCATATTAAAATTTAATATTCTAAATTCGGTGAGTGAGTGAAAATATGAGATGCTCATGAGCATTCTCATGACAATTTTCATTTATTCACCAGCACACAAAATTTTTTATTTTTTTATTTCTTACACACAAGCAGTGAAGAAAGAAATAAATTTGCTTCTTTCATAGCACACGAATGAAACTGTGTTTATTTCATTTTCAATGCTTGGTGAGAATGAGTGAAAATGAAAGAGTAAATCCGAACCTTGCATTTTGCTAATATCTTACGAACTTTTGGCCTTTGACAACTTCTAGTGAAATTTGATGCAAAACATTTTTGTGGAATATTTTAACACTTTAAACCTTTAGTGGTTTTCTAGGAGAGTATATAAAAAAAGGACAAAAATTAACCCTTAAAATTTCAGATAGACGGTAAATATATTCCAATAAAAGAACCGCCATTTGATTTTACTGAATGCATCTATTAACACTATTTTTCTCAGAAGTAAAATTTCTAAATTTTTTCGACTTATTTTTTATTATTTAACATTTATTTATGTTTGCATTTTTCGCGAAAAACACGAATTGATTTAAAAAACCTGAGAGACACGGGAATGTTATTTTTATACCCACTTTCTGACTGGAGTGAATTTTTTCTAAAGTGAAAAAAAATTGTTCTTAGCATTTTTCGCGAAAAACACGAATTGATTTAAAAAACCTGAGAGACACGGGAATGTTATTTTTATACCCACTTTCTGACTGGAGTGAATTTTTTCCAAAGTGTAAAAAAAAATTGTTCTTAGCATTTTTCGCGAAAACGCGAATTGATCTAGAAAACCTAGGAGACACGTGTATTTTATTTTAGGCTGTACTCTCAGAATTTTTTAGTCCGGTTCAGCCAAAATTTTAAATTGGTCAGACGGTGTGTATTAAGTAAATTAGAAATAAATACAAAAAAACATTTAAAAATCGTAAAAAAATTAAAACTTTAAAAATCACAAACAATTTACAAAAAAATTCCTCTTAAAACTATGGTAAAAAGACATTTTAAATTAAAACAAATCATTTTCTAACTAAAATTACGTGCAGTTATAAAATTCCTTTTAACACAAAAAAAAGCTACGAAAAAAATTTAAAAACTTTGGATAACTTCCATATTTTTTTTTTTAATTTACGATTCAAGTTCATATATTGGCTGAATTTCACCATTTGTAAACAGAAAACTCTCAACTCTCTGGCTAGAAAACATTCAAAGGTAAGTGAAAAACTAGTTAAAACTAGTCAATAAATACCGGTATTACAATTTTATTTTTTTTTGTTTTATGTTTTACTATTTTTCCACACTCTTACCTTTTTTTTTTTGCCTGCAACGAAAAAAAAATATAAAATAACTGCATCATTTTGTGCTAAAAGCTTTAACAGAAATTTAGTCATCGTACACTCCAACGTGAGTTCTATATGTTGTTAATAAAAATAAAAAAAAAAAAAATAAGCTTTACTTTGAAAACCATTTAAAATCCAACCTACATTTGTTTGGAAATATTTAAAAGGTGGTGAAAAAAAAATTAAACTACAAGATGAAAACCAGTAAAGGGTTTTTAGGAAAGAATTTATAGAATTTGGACCTCATACTGTTTTTATTAAAGTTTTTTTAGCATAATAGCAGGAAAGTAATTTTAATTAAAAAATTATTTGATTGATTTAATTAAAAATTTAATTGATTTAAATAATATATTAACAGATTGAAAAGTAAATTTAATTAAAAATTTAATTGATTTAAATAAAAATTTAATTGATTCAATTAAAAGTTTAATTGATTTTTATAAAAAATTAGTTTATTCAATTAAAACTTTTATTAATTCAATTTAAAATTGAACTGACTCAAATGAAAACTAAACTCAATTAAAAATTTAATTAATTCAATTAAAAATATAATTCATTGAATTTTAACATTAATTGATTCAATTAAAAGTTTTATGGATTTTATAAAAAAACATCAATGCATTGAATTGAAAAACTTAAATTAATTCAATTAAAAATTGAACTGATTTAATTAAAAATCTAACAGATTCAATTAAAGTTTTGTAGCATAATAGCAGGAAAGTGTTTTTAATTAAAAAATTGATTCAATTACAAAATTAATTGATTTATAAAATATATATAAATTTAAACAAAAATTAAATTGATTTAAATAAAAATATAATTAATTAAAATTTAATTGATTTTTATAAAAAAAATTAGTTAATTAAATTAAAACTTTTATTAATTCAATTTAAAATTGAACTGACTCAATTGAAAACTAAACTCAATTAAAAATTTTATTAATTCAATTAAAAATATAATTCATTTGATTTTAACATTAATTTATTCAATTAAAAGTTTTATAGGTTTTATAAGAAATTTAATTATTTAATTGAATTGAATTGAAAAACTTCAATTAATTCAATTAAAAATTGAACTAATTTAATTAAAAATCGAACTGATTCAATTAAAAATTTAATAAATTCAATTAAAACTTTAACTGATTCAATATAAACTTAAATTTTTATTGATTTCATAAAAAATTTAACTGAAGCAAATAAAAATTTAATTGATTTAATTTAAAATTAAATTTAAACTGGCGATATCTCGAATACTGATTGTATAATTTAAAAAAAAATTTTTTGACATATATTGATCGACGACATTTTGCATTTATTTTCCATGTCAAATCTAGTGCTGAGTCCGTAAATTATGTACAAAGTTTCAAAAATAGAACAGTTTTCGAGATATTGCTAACTTTTGAAATTTTTTAACTTCTTCACAAAGTGGTTTTACTTAAATAAAAATATCTCCAGACCAAATCGGCTGATTTTATTTGTTTGGGTTTAATTTAAAGGTAATTTAATCCTTTATTTTATATGAAATATTTTTCAATCTGATTATCACATTAGACACAAAAATTTTTTTTTCCAAAAAACCATTTTCATAGTATTTATGAACAAATTCATACAATTTATTAACCTTTTCATAATACTTATAAACTTTTTCATAGTATTTATGAAAAATGTTAAATAGTTTTTTAAATTCACAAATTATGATTTATTTATAAATTCTATGAAAAAGTTTATAAATTGTATGAATTTGTTCATAAATACTATGAAAGTCGTTCATTGGAATTTTTTTTTTGTATGTAGACAATATCAACAATTTTGCTTCAATTTTACTAAAATTTGGAGAAAAGACTAAATTCTATTGTAAATTATGGAAAAAAGCCATTTCTCTGTTTGCAGTTCAAGTATGATCCATTAAAAAGAAAATAAGAAGGTTTCTGAGAAAATACATTGCAAATTGTAAAAGTTACATGCATTTGACTAAAAATGCAGAAATTATGTTTTTATGCATTTTAAGATTATTTGATACTATAAACCCTTTATACAACATTCTAAAACTAAACTTAAAATGCAGAAATTATGTTTTTATGCATTTTAATATTATTTAGTACTATCAACCCTTTATACAACATTTTTAAATCTGATGTTCGGCTTAGAATCGATATATCGACAATTTTACTTCAATTTTATTTTGGGGAAAAAAGTAAATTCTATTGTAAATTTTAGAAATAAAAAAAAAAAAAAATGTATTTCTCTGTTTACAGTTCAATACTAATCTATTACGAAGAAAATAAGATGGGTTTTAAGAGAATCCTTTAAAAGTTGTTTGAGTTACATGCATTTGACTAAAAATACAGAAATTCTGTTTTTATACATTTTAAGTTTATAAAACCAGTTTACAAATTTTGAAAATTTTTCACGATATTGAAAAGTAGAAAAGTTTTTGAAATAGTGCGCCATATTTCAAAAAGTGATTTGACATAAATAAAAATATCTCCGGACAAAATCAGCGTATTTGAATTTTTTACTTTTAAATTAAAGCTAATTAAAAACATTATTAGGGATGTGATTTCCGTGCAAATGCATGTTTTTAGTCGATAGTCTAAAAACAATATCGACCAATTATCTTTCCGAATCAAAAAATTTGCGTTAAAATTGCATTGATTTGTTTTTGCATATTTTGGTGAAAAAGCATATTTTTGCATATATTGGTTTTAAATGCATATTTAGTGCATATTTCCAACTTTTAAGAGCATATTTTGGCATAAATTAGAAAAACACAAATTTTAATTTATTTGTTTCAAAAACCGTTTAAAATTTCAAAAATTTATTTTGAAAATAAAAAAAAAAAAATTTTTATTATTTCAAATTTTTTGTTTGAATCTTTCTAAAAAATCTTGCTTACCTAAAGTTTTAAATGTAACTATTAAAACCCGGCATTATTTTTTACTCTTATAGAAGATTTTCGCATGAAAAAGAGATTTTTATTGCACAAATTTTATTTTTTAATGCATATTTTTAGGTTTTTTAGTGCATATTTTGAATTTTTTAGCGCATATTTTCGATTTTTTAGTGCATAAAAATCTCATCCCTATACATTATTAACTCTCTATGCAAAATTTTTTATCTGGTTATCGACCTTGAATATATTCATCGATAAATTAATAATTTTACTTCAATTTAAACGCCATTTAGAAAAAAAAACGTAAATTCTATTGAAAATTTGGCTAAGTTAACAAGAGGTTTTCTAAAAAAAATCCATCCAAAATTGTAGAAGTTTCATGCATTTGAACAAAAATACGTAAATTCAGTTTTATACAAAACCAGTTGTTTGTATTTACTTCGAAAATTATTGCAGTTACTACATGACGGTCATTTGTGTAGTAAGTAGTAGTTGATATTTTCAACTACAATTTCAGTTCTTTTTGTATGAAAAATATCAAACAACTGTTTTTTGTAGTCGTTTTAAAAAGTAAATACAAAAAATTACTACACTGTAAACAGTTGTTTTATGTAGTTGTTTTTAGTCTATAAAAAACTTGTAATTTTCTCGAACTTTAAAAAAAAAAACGAATGTGCACGAATTATTTCCAAAAAATTTTAACCGTTTTTTGACATGAAGAAGTTTTTTTATTAATAAAAAATTCACAAAATTTGAGTTACAGTAAAAACAAATGTAATTTGAAGTAGTTTTTACAGTTTTTTTGTAGTTGTTAATCAACAGTAAAAAAACAACAACAATTTTTGGTTGATTTTACCGTAAAATGTAGTGGACGCATAAACAACAACAAATGTAGTAGTTTTAACTGTCTTTTGTACACACAAAAAATTATTGGGTAAAAATTTTCAATTAGATCTATTGATCAATAAAATTTAAATGAGTCAATCAATGTTTTGATTGAAATATTTGTTATTTTCTTTAACTGTCGAATTACAAATTTTTTATTTTTTCGCTTTAATTTATTTGAATAGATTAATTCAAAAATATACACAATAATCGGGTTTAATTTTTTTTATTGTTTGCAACATATTGGAAAGCAAAAAAGATGAATTTTTTGATAATTTTGTCATAAGCTTACAATTCATTTGTTAAGTCAATCATTATTTTGATTGACTTTAAATAAAAAATTGATAGAATTTTTGATCAAAATCGAAAAAATGTTTGATTAAAAAAATTTCAATCAATCACCTACAATTTGATGATTGGTATAATAAATTTCTTAATTGGAGGAATTTTAATCAAAAAATTGATTGAATCCGCGTATTTGTTGATCGAAATTCGTTTCAAATTTTTTCTGTGTAGTGGAATCTACCGTCATAAAATTTTTAATGTTAATTTCAGCAGGCGCGGATCCATGGGGGGAAAGGAAATTTCCCCCCCCAAACCGAATTCGAAAGAAGGAAAAAGGAAAAAAAAGGAAAGGAAAGAAGAGGGAAAAAAGGAAAGTGAAAAAGAAATAATGTGAAAAAAACTTTCTATGAAAAATGTCCAAGGATCTGAAAAAATTTTCTATGACAAATTTTAAAGAATCTTAAAATTTTTCTACAGGAAAAATGCGGAATGTGAAAATTTTTCTATAAGAAAAAATTTGAGAATTTTTTTATTGAAAAAATTGAGAATTTTTCTATAGGAATAATTTGTGAATTTTTCTATTGGAAAATCCTTAAAAGTTTTTTTCTATGAAAATATCAAAGTTTTAATAAATAATGACCTCGAGCTAGAATAAACCTACTCAAAATATTTTTGTATAAATTTTAAAAGCTTTTCTGTATCAAAATGCCTCAGAACCTGAGAATTTTTCTATTGGAATCATAAACTTTCTCTTTAAAAAAATGACTCGGAAAAATGCCCAAATCAGAAAACTTTTTGTGAATAAACATATCTCATACCTGACTCATTTTCTATTAGAAAATTATGTCAGAATCTGGCTCTTTTGCTATCAGAAAAATGCTTTAGAACCCCAAAATTTCTTGAAGAGACATTTTTCAAAATATCAAACATTAAAATTTTTTTTATTATAGGAATACATTTTTAAAATTTGAAAATGTTTCTATAGAAAAAATCATAATAAACAGGCGTTGAACACTAAAAAAACTTAACCAATAATTCAAATTCGACCTGAAATTTCCTGCAAAAAAATTTTTTTTGCAAAAAAAATTTCCCCCCCCCCAAACCCAAGAGCTGGATCCGCGCCGGATTTCAGGTACGCCGATTTAAAATTAAAATTTAACTGATTCAATTTAAACTTTAATTAATTCAATTAACAATTTGATTGATTCAATTTAAAATTTTATTGATTTCATAAAAAATTTTAAATGAAGCAAATAAAAATTTAATTGAAATAATAAAAAATTTAATTGTTTACATGTAAAATTTAATAGCATCAATCAAAAATCGAATTCATGGAAATAAAAATTTAAAACTTAATTAAAAGCAATTAAAAATTTAATTGGTTCAATTAAAAATTTAATTGATTGACATTTAAATTATTTCAAATAAAAAAATTTATTAATTCAAATAATTTAATTGATTTAGTTTGAAATGTAAATGCTTCAATAAAAAAATTAATTGATGCAATTAAAAATTTAACTGATTCAATTAAAAATTTAATTGATTCGATATAATTGCTGTCATAAAAATTTTATTAATTTAATTTAAAATTTCTATCGATTTCAAAACACTTTATGGGGTTTAAAACCGCGGTTTCGATGAGTTTCACACAAAAATTATTATTTTTTTTTCATAGAGTTCATGCCTCTATTACGTTGGTAAAAATGTTTGCTTGGCAATTATCCAAAATCCATGTTGTTATTTAAATGCGTAAAATGTTTATTCATTAACAACTTCATGTCTCCCCTCAGCTCTTTCTATGAAAAAAACGTAGCCCCTTTAGATTGTAATGGAAAATCACAACCTGGTTACCATAGTGGCAAACATTGTTGCTAACGATTTCTGAAGTATCTTACCTGCTTTTTTTTTATATCTAGCACCCATTTAAATTGTATAAAATTGTTACACTGTATTTCCAACACAAAACAACCATCGCCAATATCATCATCATTAGAATCTGTACAGTGTACACTTAGAGAATAATGATTTTTCTAATGTTAAGGATTTTTTTTTTAATAAAATCAGAATGAGCGATACAATAATAGCTGCCTAGAGGTAGCCTAACCCGAGAGATTATTGCAAACAATTTTATTTAAAGAAAAATTGTTAAGAAAATAGGTGTGTGTTTTCCCAAAAAATTTTGGGAAATTTTTTTTTTTTTTTTTTTAAATTTAGTGTTATTTTTAGTGGTATTACCAAAAAATTTATCAAAAATTATTCGAGTTTTAAAAAATTTCGCTGATTTTTGAATAGTTACTATTTTTAGCATTTAAAAAATAAGCTCTGAATAATAATTTTTAAATACATTTATATTATTACCCAAAATTCTTTCAGTGTAGCACGGGGAAAAGTTACATAGTAGTTGGAGTATTAGTGCAGATATCAAATATGTATGTAAAATTAATTGTTGGTTCTTTCGTATACTTTGACTAGTACTGGAATTGCCGTGTACAATTTTACAAAATATTGACGGATTTTCTTGTCACTATAGAGTTTATACATATTTTTTTTTTCTATTTTCTTTTTGCCAATTTCTAATACAATGCAATCTGACACTTGTGACAGTCAATATGTGTTTGTTCATGTTGTGTGTGTGTTTTTTTGTGTCCATATTGCAGTAATCTATTGTTTTACGTACAAGGAAAAGGGATAACAAGGGAAGGATGACAAAATTTTTAGTTCTGTAATAGGTGCTTCCTTGCTAAAAATAGAAAAATAGAGAAAAGTGCTATAAAAGTTAAGTTAATGAATATTATTGATGTATTGATAACCAAGTTTGTTAAAAATAGCATTTTATAGCAGTATTAAAAATATTTATTTTTTATAAACAGTAGTTAAATTCCCCCTAAATTTGCTTTAATTTTTTTTACTATAAAATTTTTGTTGAAGCAAAATATCATATTTTTATACCCTCCACTTAGTGATAGAGGGTATATGTAAGTTTGTCAATCCGTTTGTAACTCATCGAAATATCGGTCTGCGTGTCAACTGACACAACTTTTGAAACCTATGTCTCCCGATCGGGATGAACAAAGGTTAGTCCTATTGGATAGTAGTTCAGACACCATTTTTCAACTAGATCGTTCAAGGACTCTCTGAGTTAGAGGGGGTCGAAATTTGACATTTTGGCAAAAGAGGTGTTTAATCTCATCCATGTTACGTCTTACCTATTGTTTTTAGCAAAATGTGTCCCAAATAATTTAGATAGCTATTTCTTCAGTCTTTCGAAAAAAAATCATAAAAAAAATAAAAAAAATTTTTTTGATTATTTTTCTTAAAAATTCAAAAATTTTTTGACTTTTTCTTCAAATTGGGCCCTATTTTTTTTTTTTTGATTCAAAAGAAAGCTTAGGTGATTTCCTTTACGAACTATGGGGTCGCTTAGTGGGATGCGAGTGGGATATCTAGAAAAAAAAAAATTTTTTAACTTTGGAACACAAAAAACGATTCTTCAATTTGCGTGGGATAGCTCACCATATTTAGATTTCGATCCGGGACACCCTCTAATTTTGAAAGGTTCGAAAAAGAAAGCATGAGCCAAAAAATAAGGGCGGTGGGGTGGGCCATATGGCTCCTCATCGGGGTCAAAATTGGGCGTAATGAGGTTAAAATCCACAAAAAGCCCCACAACTGACCTAGAACTGCCCATGGAGGGGTGTTTTTAAAAATACATGTTTTTATAATATATGGGAGCCCCTTAGGGAGTGGAGATAGGGTGTTATAATGTTCGGACAAAATGTTGGTAACTAAAAAATAATGGGGGTTGGTCGTAATTTTTGCCCCTCTAGGAGGCACGGTAGGAGCTGGTTTAATAAAACAAATTTATAAAAAATAAAAGAAATGTATGGGGACCGCCTTCAGGGTTAAATATACATTGTAGGTATGTTTGCAAAAAATGTTGGAATTAATAAAATAATGGAGGTCGGTCATATATTTGGCCCTACTAGGGGCAGTTTAGGGTAAGTTAGAATGGTAGGATCAAATTTTTTAAAAATGTTTTGTATGGGAGCTCCCTTAGGAAGTGGAAATAGGGGTAAGGTATGTTCAAGAAAAATGTTGGGGGCAGAAAATTATTGGAGGTCGGTCTCACATTGCACCCCTCCAGGGGCGTTTCTAGGGGAGTTTTGGGGCTTTTTGAGGATTTTTACCTCTTTACGCCCAACATTGACCCCGATGAGGGGCCATATGACCCCACCCCTCATTTTTTGGCTCGTGCTTTGTTTTTCGAAACTATAAAAATTAGAGGGTATCGCGGATCGAAATCGAAAATTGGTTAGCTATCCCACGCCTAATAGTGCAAATTGAAGAACCGTTTTTTGTGTTCCAAAGTTAAAAAAAAAAAATTTCATAGATATCCCACTCGCATCCCACTAAGCGACCCCATAGCTCTTAAAGGAAATCACCTAAGCTTTCTTTTGAATCAAAAAAAAAAAAAAAAAGGGCCCAATTTGAGGAAAAAGTCAAAAAAGTTTTGGATTTTTAAGAAAAAAAAATCAAAATTTTTTTTTTTTATTTTTTTTATAATTTTTTTTCGAAAGACTGAAGAAATAGCTATCTAAACTATTTGGGACACATTTTGCTAAAAACAATAGGTAAGAAGTTACATGAATGAGAATATACACCTCTTTGGCCAAAATGTCAAATTTCGACCCCCTCTAACTCAGAAAGTTCTTGACCGATCTCGTTGAAAAATTGTGTCTGAACTACTATCCAATAGGACTAACCTTGGTGCAAATTTCATCCCGATCGAAAGACATCGGTTTCAAAAGTTGTGTCAGTTGACACGAAAACCCCCATATATGATTCTATGAAAAAGTTAAAAAATTAGTTTTGTTTCTTTGAAAAAATGCTTAAATGACAATATCTCTACGAAAGAGTATTAATTAAACAATTTAAAAAAATAATAATTTAAATAGCACTTTTTTCTTAAAAGGATGCTGAAAATAGCATTTTTTCAAAAAGTGCTAATAGTGGGACTTTTGCTAAAATTCAGGAAAGGTTAATTGTAGTTTTTACAAAATACGAAAGCTTTGCTAAAATTTAGTATATGAAATTATTAGCTTAGCTGTTTTTTAGCCATTTTGCTTTGCTAATTTTACTACCGATTTTCTATGGAAAACAAAACTTTCTGTAGAAAATCCGATAAAAAATTCTATAGCCTTAAAATCTTTTGTTTCCATAATTTTACTTCAGTAGTGCGATTCAGTAACTTTTTTAACGAAATTATCGATATCGTTAACTTACGAGAATTGTCGGTTGTTTTAACGAATATGTGATTCTATAAATTTTTAAATTATCGACAAGAATTAACGACAAAAATAGTTAATTTGAAATTTTTTTATTTTGAAATTGTATTGAGAACCGAAAATTTTCGTTAACTTTAACTTCAAAAAATTTTTTGTTGATAAGTTAACGATTTTCAATAACGACAAAATTCGGTAGAAAAAAGTTATAGAATTGCTTTCAAAGACAATTGTCGATAATTAACGATTTTTGACAATATAACTACCGATTTTTGTCGTTAAAAAGTTAGTGAATTGCGCTACAGGACTCATTCCCTAAAATTATGTATATGTCACTTCCCGAAACTCTCCATTATCTTTGTATACATCGTCCTCTTTGTTGCACCTTTAAAAACAATTTTTTAAAAATCTGTATTTTCTGGGAGTGTATAAACATTTTTTTAAGTAATTGAAATAGCATCTTTTCATGACGGGGTGCTGCAAATAGCATATTTTTTTTAAATAAAAAAAAATAGCACTTGCTAAAAATAGAATATGCTAAAAATAGCACTTGCTAAAAATAGCACCTGCCAATTTTGCTATTGTATTTTGTTTTTATTAATATTTTATCGATTGCAAAATGTTCTACAGAAAATTAGTTTCCGATGAAAAATGTTCTATAATTTCAAAATCTTTTCATAAAAGGGTGCTTAAAATAGCATTTCTTAAAAATTTCCAAAAAAAACACTTGCTAAAAAGCTTAGTTTCTGTTTATTTTTGTGTTTTAAATTCTCAAAATATTTTTATTTCCATAATTTCTCTTCAGGATTCATTCCTTAAAATCATGTTTAGGGCATTTTCCGAAACTCTCCATTATCGTTGTATACATCGTCCTCGTCGTAGTCATCATCATCATCAACATCATCTGCAAAAATGAAATGAAACGTTTACATACGTCAAACTACGTTTTCAATCTATGGAATATTGTTTTCTTCTTCCATTTAAAAACAAAAAGAAAAAAAAACCTTATGGTTGTAATGGCTTTTTGTGTTTTCAGTTTAATACTTGCCAGTTAGAGTCGAGTGCAAGTATTGGTTTCTATGAGGTTTTTCTCATTGTTCTCGATTTCCAACAAAGTGCGTAGCAATGTGTTTTTTTGTTGTGGATTTTTCAGCAATAAAGGGATTTTCTGTTGCATGCTTGTACAATACAAGCACTTGAGGAAAATGAAGAAACTCTTGCTATGAGGCAAAACAAAACTAAAACTGGTTTATTTAGCATTTCCTATTGCTGTATCATACAACTTGTTCATGATTCCATATTCAATATTCTATAAAAGTACTTGAAGATGATGGTTATGATAGCTTTTTCTCTGTTGTCTCTCTCTCTTACCATGTGCAATTTTCTATAAGTGGGTGCAAAGCGGTTTTTTAGTTACATCTTTTACAACTTCATCTTTTGTGTATCATCTAAAGAGTGTTAGTAGTTGCAAAAATTTTGTATATAATATTTTTTTATTTTTTTATCTTGTTATCCTTTTGTTGGTATTTAATTACACTGCAGAGAAAAAAAAGTTTGGTAGTAAAATTAAAAAAAAAGCTAATTTGCTTCAATAATTTTTTTCTTTTTTTGTCAAAAAATATGTTCCTACTTGTTAAAATACCATTTGATGTTCAATTATGTTCACATATGTCAACCAGAAGCCGAATTAAAGCATTTTGTATTTTTAGGTTATGTTGAATGTACTGAAGTTTTTGAGGTGTGCTTACATTTTCGTTGATAACTTTTGAACCGCTGAACCGATATCGCTCAAATGCAATACCGAACTTCTCGGGAGAACTTCCAATAAATATTTTAAGTTTCAATCATCTCTGTGCAATATTTTATCCGTGATCACATTTTCCACAGACAGACAGACGGACAGACGGACAGACGGACAGACGGACAGACGGACAGACGGACAGACGGACAGACGGACAGACGGACAGACGGACAGACGGACAGACGGACAGACGGACAGACGGACATCGCTAGAATGTCTTAAAATCAATCGGGCATCATGAAAACATATACTTTATGGGGTCCCAGACCGATATTTCGATGAGTTACAAACGGAATGACAAACTTATATATACCCTCTATCACTAAGTGGAGGGTATAAAAAAAAATTCAATGGCGTTTTCTTTTTATTTTTTTGGTGGAGGGAAGGGGTCGGTATCATTATTAAAAAATCATTATTAAAAAAAAAATTATTCCACGCCCATAAAAGAGGGGCGGACAGAAAAAAACGACATTATCTAATTATCTGCGTCCAAATGCAGGACTTTGAACTTCTTGTATCATAAAAATGATGCATTTGTTAAACAAAAACACAAAAAATCATGTAAAAAAAATGTATTTTTCAGAGGTTGGTTTAGTTCTTCAAGGGGGAACTTTTTTGCCCCTGGTCCGATTTTGCTCAATTAAGAACTTAACCTGCCTAGGAAAATAACACATATTCGTGCCAAATGTCAGGAGTCTAGCTCTTTTATTTTAGACTGCATCGTGTTAACTACAGACGGACGGACGGACCAACCGACGGACGGACGGACATCGCTAGAATGTCTTAGAATCGATCACTGATCATAAATATATATAATTTATGGGGTCCTTGACCCATATTTTGATGCGTTACACATGGAATGACAAAGTAAGTATACCCCAATACTGTAGTTAGAGGGTATAAAAATAGTGCTATTTTTTCCAATTTTTAAGCTTTACTAGTTTTTGGTATTCTTTCACAAACATAGCGATTTTTTGTTAGTTTTTTTCGAAAAATAGTGAAATTACCAAAAAATTTACAAAAAAATTTCGAATTCTATCACAGTTCGCAAATTTTAAAAAAGGTGCTAATTTTAGATTTTTTTTTTAAATGCTATTTGCAACACCCTTTGATGAAAAATCTTTTTTTAGGGTCTTTTAAAAAAATTAAAAAAAAAAATCTAATTTAGCTAAATGCTATTTTTAGCACTTTGTTTAAAAAATGCTATTTTCTGTAATATTTTTTTTTTTCAACTTCCGTATTATATGATTTTTTTGAGACCCTCATGAAAAATATTGCTATTTTTTGTATTCTTTTAAAGAATTAAAGTTGTTTTCATAATTTTATCAAAAACAAAGGCCGTTTTTTGCACTTTTTAAGAAATTCTTACTGAAAAAGTGATAGTTTTTATACTCTTTATAAATAGATATTTTTTAAACTCACTTCACAGAACTAGTAAGTGCTTTTAAAAGCTTTTTCGAAGACGAGTGCCAAGAAATTTATCATGAAGTAAAAATGTTAAATTCGGTCTTGCAAAAAAAAAAAAAAAATGTTCGCAAAAAAAAAAGATATCCGCGAAAAAAAATACCTTGAAGCAAGTTTAGGTTGTGGTAAAATGGTGACAATGGTGGTAATCGTTATCACGAAAATCCTAGTTATTGCTAAATAATTACACTGTTCGACAACAAAAACTTTATAGTGAATTATCCACGTGATAATTATAGATTTTGCTCTCCTGAATCCAAATCTGCCATCCAATTTTCTCTAGCACGTGCTTTTTTTGAGATATTCGCTGTTAAAAAAATCAAAAAATCAATAATTTAGCAATTTGGAGGTCCACTTATAAAGATTTTTCCAAAAAATAGGACTAAATTTGATATTAAATGGACCTCCTGCTTCCAAAAATGCAATCCAATTTTATTTTAGCATGTTCCGTTTTCGAGCTATTCGCGGGAAAAGACTTTCAAATGCAAATGTCTTCAAAACAAAACATGCTAAAAAAAATTGGATTGCATTTTTGGCATCAAGAGGTCCATTTTATATGATATCAAGTCCAATTTTTTAGAAAATAAAAAATTTAAACAATTGTTAATTTCTTTATTTAATAACCTCAAGCCAAATTAAAATCACAATACATTCTTTCAACACAGTTGATAATTTCTGAAATACAATTGCAATTGATTGATATGGGAGAGTAATATCTTGAATGGTTATAAAATGAAGGTGTTTAATTTATAAAAAATAAATAAAATAATTGATAATTCTGAAATACAATTGATAGTTTCTGGAATACAATTTATATTTTCTGAAATAGAATTGATAATTTCTGAAAAACATTTGATTAGTTCTAAAATACAATTAATAACTTCTAAAATACAATTGATAATTTCGGAAATACAATTGATAAATTCTGAAATACAATTGATAATTTCTGAAATATAATTGACAACTTCTGAAATACAATTGATAACTTCTGAAATTTAATTCATAATTTCTGAAACACAATTGCAAATGTGTTCCCGCCTAACCGAGGCGGGAACTATAGATCATAAGAGAGAGCGATCGGATAAAGTGGCGTAAAATACCACGCCCATTTTTATTTTATGGATCGTTGCTATGCCTTTTCCGTAATAACGCATAATCGGCTGAACCGATTTTACCACAGTTAGTACTGCCCGAGGTGAAAATATGAACCCAAATTGTGGACAATCAAGCAAAATGGGCGTAAAATGCCACGCCCCTTTTTATTTTATGGAACGTTGTTCTGCCTTTCCCGTATTAACGCATAAACGGCTGAACCGATTTTAATGCAATTTTTACCACAGGTAGTACTGACTGAGGCGGAAACTATAAGCCCCCAATAGTGGGCGATCAAAAAAAGGGGGCGTAAAAAGCCACGCCCCTTTGTATTAAATTAAAAGATTTTTTCTGTCTTTTCGCAATCAGGCTTAAACGGCTGCACCGATATTCATTAAATTTTCAACACAGATAGTATTAAACGAGGCGAAAACTATGAGACACCATAGGGGCCGATCGAAAAATGGGGCGTCAAATGCAGCACCCCTTTGTATTGCATTTACATTTATTTCTGCCCGTTTTGTAATCACGCATGAACGGCTGAACCGACTTTACATTTTTATTTTTTTTTATTTTTACCACAGAAAGTGCTGATCGAGGCAGAAACTATGAGCCACAATAGGGCGCTTTTGGACAAAGGGGCGGAAAATGACACGCCATTTATATTTTAATGAACGTTATTTCTGCCTTTTCCGCGATCACGCTTAAACAGCTGAACCCATTGTGAGCACAGATAGTATTAACCGAGGTGAAAACTATGAGATCGCGTTTGGACAAAGGGGTTATATTGGCACGCTCCTTTGTCCTACAATTAAATTTTTTTCTGCGTGTTCCGTAATCATGCTTAAACAACTTAACCGATTTTAATAAAACTTTCACCACAGACACCTGTCTGTTCGGCTATCAGGTGAAAACGGCTGAACCGATTTTCATAAAATTATCACCAACGAAAGTAGTAACCGAGGCGGGAACTATAGTCTTTATCAACGGACGACCGACAAGGGGGTATAAACTGCCACGTATTTTTTAGCAAAAACTAATTAAAATATTTTGTTAAAAAAATTTTAATTTTTTACAGCCCAACAAAGTTTTTCGTTTACCATAAAATGATTTTTCAGTAATGTCCTAATATTTAATAATATTTTGAGTAAAAAATAAAATATTTTTTTCACTTTGTTCGAAGCCTCACTATTTTAAAGTCAACACAGGAACCCAAAAAAAGTTTCCCACAAGTCGAATATTTTGTTGTTACCCTAACTGTTCCAAACCCCGACGCTAAGCGAAATCGAAAAAAAAACCACTCTACCCTTATGAATAGGTTTATCAAGAGTCATGAAGCTGTAGATGAACTGAGTAATAAAAAACTCATTTATTAAATAATATTTTTTCAACCCGAGCAACGCCGGGCGCAAAACAGCTAGTAATTTATAAGAAACAGTTGGATATTTCACTGGTAGGTTTTTATTTTCGAACTGTGGAATTATTTAGCAATATAAAAAGGAATGAAATGCCATTACCAGATTTTGTCACTATTTTAGTCCGATTTGTCACAAAATTGCACCTTATAAGTTTCAGGTCTAGAAAAATAAAAACATACCGGGACACTGGGAAAAATCAAAAGTTAAAGAAAAAATGTCACTATACTGTTATGGTTTGGTGATTTCGATGCACTCTTTTTCCTTTCCAAAAGCTTTTTCTAGTTCAAAAAATTTTTTGCTAGGTATCACTAGAAAATATTGCTATTTGTAGCATTCTTTCAAAGTAAAAATGCTATTTTTTATATTGATTAAAAATAGTGCTATTTTTAGCACTTTTTCAGAGTTTTTTTTTGGTAAAAAAAAATACTATTTCTAAGAAATTTATTATTTTTTACTATTCTTTCACAAAGCGACTGCTATTTTAAGAGCTTTTTAAAGAAAGAGTGCTATATTTAGTGCTTTAACCAAGAATATTTACAAAAATTATTTTAGTTTAATAACAACGAAAATATTAAATATTTTTTGTTCTTACTGCAATATTTCTTTTTTTTAAGTGTACTACTAACAATACATCATTTTGTCTCGGTTATTTCTGGTAACTTTTTGTCTTTTTTTTAGTTAATTAAAGTCTTGCCATTGCACGGTGGTCAATTCCGGCCAAAAATCATTTTATTTTTTTATTAAATCTTGATGAACTTATGATGCTATATTATAGCTAATACTTCAAAACATACAACTTAAATCTTTTTTTGGGCCTTGTAACACTATATTATTGTCCATAGTGGTGCAAAGTTGAGTATTTTTTGCTTTTCATTTCAGCTTTTTTAAAAATGTATATTTTAGTTTTCAATAAAAGTTGGCTATGCATTTTTCTTCACATTATTTTTGTAAGTTTGGACATGAATTTTTAATTCCTATAGTAAATAATCATTCCATGTGGTTTTTGCAGATTTTGTGCGCTTTTTTGTCTTAAAGTGATGTGTAACAAAATTAGATAAAAATTAAAAAAAAACTCTAAAAAAAATAAATTTTGAAAGACCATAAAAATCAATTAGAGGCTATTAGAGGTTAGCTATAAAAAGCAGTTTGTACTTTTAACTATTAAAAGTAAGTATTTTAAATTTCAGCCCCTACTTTTACCGATTCTTTAAACAAGAGCATTTTTAGTGGACTCATTTTTTACAAATGGTGGACTTTTTTAAACCTACAAACTCCACCATAATAGGGAATGTGAATAGATACTAACTTAAAACCCATAGATTTGCGTGAAAAAAACTTAAAAAAAGACGAAATAAAAAAAATGTGGTTTAAGGGGGGTTGGAACTAAAAAACAGCCTTAATGTTAGAAATTTTTAAACAGCTAAAAAAATAAATACATAATAGTAGTATTATTTAATTCTGTTTTTTCATTTGAAAGAAAGAACATTTTAGCATTTTTAAAAATTTCATAACACAAAATTTGGTCAACTAGAATTATCAGGGTTGCCAGTTAATCGTGTGTTGTTTTTTTAAAGGGAAAAATTGGCTGCATTTTTACAGCAAAAACTACTAAACCGATTTTGATGATATTTTTTTTTTTTTTTTTGATTTGTAGATAATTAAATTTTCAAGCACTTAACGTGGCCATTTTTTTTTTTGGAAACAAATTTATTTTTGTTGAAGATATGCTAACGTAAACTCAAAAAATAGAAAACTTCAATTTCTTCTTTCATTCAAATATTAATTAGGTCAAATTTTAAAAAATTGTCACGATAAGTATTAGAAAATTAAATAAACTGCAAATCAAAAAAAAAAAAAAAAATATCATCAAAATCGGTTTAGTTGTTTTTGCTGTAATGCGGCCATTTTGTCTTTTAAAAAATAGCATTCCACAATTAACTGGAAACCCTGGCAATTCTTTGTCTTTTAAACTTTTAAAAATATTACGATTGTTAATATTTCAAATAAAAAAACAGAATTAAAAAGTGTTGCGTATCTATTTTTTTAAAAAATTGCTAACAATAAGGCTGTTTCTTTTAGTTCCAACCCCCACCTTAATTAGTTTGATACATTTGACACGTCGATGCTTAGTTGGCCAACCACTATATTTGTATGTTTAACGTTTTGAAAAGCGATCAGATATATTATTCTTAATTCGGATTTTAAATTATTGCTGTTTATATGCAGACATGTTTGATACATTTGGGACGTCCATGATTATTTGGCCAACCACTGTATTTGTAGGTCCAACATTTGGGCAAGGTATCAGATATGTTATTCATAATTCGAATATTAAATTTCAGCTATTTACATGCAGAAATAAAGAAGTTATTGATTTTTGGCCGGAATTGACCACCGTGCAATGTATTGTGAAGGTTTTATATACTGAGGATTAAGATTTGGAGATTTTTTTTAACGAAAAATATTTCCGAATTTTAGAATTTTTCTATACGAAAAAGGTGTCATAATCTAAAAATTTTTCTAAACGAAAAAATATTTTTTTCTCTAAAAAAAACTATTTTGCTAAAAAAGAAAAATAGGAGTAAAATTAGCTAATTGTAAGCTAAATTGGTTAAAAAAATTTAAATTTTTAAATATATTTTAAAATTTATTGAAACTTTAACAGCGATTTTGAAAAAATTAAAAAAAAAATCGCATTTCGCTGATTTAGCAAAAGTGCTATTTTTAGCACTTTTTTTGAGAAAAAATGCTACTTTTGGCATATTAAGAAAAAGTGCTATTTTGATAACTGGCTTACAATTAATTAATACTCTTCCGGGAAAATATTGTCATTTAAGCATTCTTTCAAAGAAATTAAACTAATTCAAAAACAATTTCGAAGAATAGGGGACCATTTCCATAGCTTTTTTGAAAATAACGCAATTTTAATAAAATTTTCAATCGTCTAAAAATTAGAATTAAATTAAAGCAAAAAAAGCCCATAATCTATTCTAGATCGATCTTAAATACATATTCCTTCTTTCTAAATTATTCCTTAAAGTTTTAAAATAACAATAAGTCCTTTTTTGTCTTATCTTAGAATACAAAATTTATTTAAACGACAGTTTATAATGAAAATAATCAATTGAGAATCAAGAGTCATTAAGAAAGTTTCAATCTTTTAACAAGTACATATAACAAAACACAATTAAGTAATCAAACTTTTTTTTTGTTAAAATTTTTATGATAAAAGAACAAAAAATAATGAACAAAAGAACAAACCAGACTTACAATTTTCCTAGTCTTACAATGCACGGTGGTCAATTCCGGCCAAAAATCAATAACTTCTTTATTTCTGCATGTAAATAGCTGAAATTTAATATTCGAATTATGAATAACATATCTGATACCTTGCCCAAATGTTGGACCTACAAATACAGTGGTTGGCCAAATAATCATGGACGTCCCAAATGTATCAAACATGTCTGCATATAAACAGCAATAATTTAAAATCCGAATTAAGAATAATATATCTGATCGCTTTTCAAAACGTTAAACATACAAATATAGTGGTTGGCCAACTAAGCATCGACGTGTCAAATGTATCAAACTAATTAAGGTGGGGGTTGGAACTAAAAGAAACAGCCTTATTGTTAGCAATTTTTTAAAAAAATAGATACGCAACACTTTTTAATTCTGTTTTTTTATTTGAAATATTAACAATCGTAATATTTTTAAAAGTTTAAAAGACAAAGAATTGCCAGGGTTTCCAGTTAATTGTGGAATGCTATTTTTTAAAAGACAAAATGGCCGCATTACAGCAAAAACAACTAAACCGATTTTGATGATATTTTTTTTTTTTTTTTGATTTGCAGTTTATTTAATTTTCTAATACTTATCGTGACAATTTTTTAAAATTTGACCTAATTAATATTTGAATGAAAGAAGAAATTGAAGTTTTCTATTTTTTGAGTTTACGTTAGCATATCTTCAACAAAAATTAATTTGTTTCCAAAAAAAAAAATGGCCACGTTAAGTGCTTGAAAATTTAATTATCTACAAATCAAAAAAAAAAAAAAAAATATCATCAAAATCGGTTTAGTAGTTTTTGCTGTAAAAATGCAGCCAATTTTTCCCTTTAAAAAAACAACACACGATTAACTGGCAACCCTGATAATTCTAGTTGACCAAATTTTGTGTTATGAAATTTTTAAAAATGCTAAAATGTTCTTTCTTTCAAATGAAAAAACAGAATTAAATAATACTACTATTATGTATTTATTTTTTTAGCTGTTTAAAAATTTCTAACATTAAGGCTGTTTTTTAGTTCCAACCCCCCTTAAACCACATTTTTTTTATTTCGTCTTTTTTTAAGTTTTTTTCACGCAAATCTATGGGTTTTAAGTTAGTATCTATTCACATTCCCTATTATGGTGGAGTTTGTAGGTTTAAAAAAGTCCACCATTTGTAAAAAATGAGTCCACTAAAAATGCTCTTGTTTAAAGAATCGGTAAAAGTAGGGGCTGAAATTTAAAATACTTACTTTTAATAGTTAAAAGTACAAACTGCTTTTTATAGCTAACCTCTAATAGCCTCTAATTGATTTTTATGGTCTTTCAAAATTTATTTTTTTTAGAGTTTTTTTTTAATTTTTATCTAATTTTGTTACACATCACTTTAAGACAAAAAAGCGCACAAAATCTGCAAAAACCACATGGAATGATTATTTACTATAGGAATTAAAAATTCATGTCCAAACTTACAAAAATAATGTGAAGAAAAATGCATAGCCAACTTTTATTGAAAACTAAAATATACATTTTTAAAAAAGCTGAAATGAAAAGCAAAAAATACTCAACTTTGCACCACTATGGACAATAATATAGTGTTACAAGGCCCAAAAAAAGATTTAAGTTGTATGTTTTGAAGTATTAGCTATAATATAGCATCATAAGTTCATCAAGATTTAATAAAAAAATAAAATGATTTTTGGCCGGAATTGACCACCGTGCATTGTTGCAAAAAATTTCCATTAATACGTGAAAAAAATATTTGAATTAAATATTTTTTTTTAATGTTTTTCTGATTGTTTCGAATAATTTATTTTAATATTTTGTTATTATACACTCCACTTACATTAGTGAAAGAAGGTATATATAAGTTTTTCATTTCGTTTGTAACTTGTGGAAATATCGGTCTGGGACGTCATAAAGTATATGGGCCAAATCACTTACTTTTAGACCCGATCCCCTTCGATTAATTTTTTTTTGGATATGTTTTAGTACGTATTGAATGAAATTTGCAATTTTTATACCATGTTGGTGTTGAGTAATCAATTTTTCAAAATGGTTTTGTAAAAATAAGTTTTGTAAAATTACATTGGAGTTTTGTAGTTTTCAATACATATTTTTTGTTTAATTACATTTTTTTGTGTTAAAAAGCTGAAAACCTTGTAAACGATTTAAAAAATCTTAAAAAAAAAAATGTTTGTAATAAAACATTTTTTTGGTAGAAAGACTAAATAACATTAAGTAAAATTTTGTTGTACAATTACAGTTGTCTTGTGTAAAAAAACTAAACACCTTGTAATATTTTTATAATTTGTAAAATAATTCACTTTTTTGTAAATTTACCAAAAAAATTTGTAAAATAAATTTACCAATATATAATAGTGAAATTATAAAGCAAACTGTAGTTTTCGTGTTATTAAATATACAACAATTTTTGTAAAAAGACAAAAATATTAGTAAGGGGCATGTCACAGACTCAATTCCGTTCGAAAGTGGAATAAGTGGTTTACTCGTAAAGCGCAAAGCAAATATTTTTTTTGGGATGAAATCACTCTTATGCAATTCAATTTCACTTTAATTTTTAAAAGTGATTTCATTCCGAAAAAAAATAATATTCGTTTTGCGTTTTACGAGTAAACCACTTTTTTCAAATCCGAACGGAATCGAGTCTGTGGCATGCCCATAAAATGGAATTACAAGACATTTTACTTGAAATTTTACAAACTTTTTTTTTTGAGTGTACTTTAAATTTTTTGATTCCATTCAGGGCCGTCTTAAGGTATGGCGGGGCCCTTGGGCACACAAGAATTTGGTGCCCCGCTGGCACATACACTCAGAAAAAAAATTAACTAAAAAATGGGGAAACTAGCTAAATTCAAGGAATATTGATAATGATTTAGCTCCATTGCCATGTTTTCCTTCTTTTAAGTTCATCTTTTTCTTAAAAATAAGGAAAGAAAAAAAATTTTAATATTATGCCAATTTGAACTAAAAAATGGGTAAAATTTTATTTCAATTTAGTTCATACACATTTGAGGACCCGATTAAGTGAAGGCCCCAATAGGTTCAGACCCCGATGGGCCCAGACCCAGTTGGGTTCCTTAAGAATCTTCATATTGTTTGATCCAAAATTTTTGTCCGTTTCGCTCTACCTTGCTTAGTTTTTGAGATACGTGAATTTAGGGGACCACTGGGGTCTTGAGAATTTTAAAAACTCGATAACTTTAAAACTATTACTCGAAGAGCTTTTTGGTAGCCTTGTTCTCCGTGTTAAGAGCTACAAAAATGCTTTTGAACTTTTTATTGTGTTGGCATTATTTACCGAGATATGACTATTTTAAAATTTTCGGGAATGCCAACTTTTTTAAATCCAAAGTTAGGACCCATTGGGGTCCACACATGTGAAGAGGACCGGCGATATTATGGGGATTCTAAGAACCAAAAATGGCCTCCATTTTGCTCTATCTGGCTTAGTTTTCGAGATATCGCCATTTTAAGTTTTTGAAAAAAAAAATTTGAAATTTTACTAAAATAGTGAAATACTTCCTCAAATCTAAAAATGAACTAATTGGTAGAAAATTACGTCCTTAAACTAAAGAAGAGGAATATGTCTTAAAAATAAAGATTTTTGTCATATATTTAGGGAAAATTTCTTTGGCTGTAAGAATTTCTTTCATGTATTTGGGAATTCCATTTAAGGAAAATAATGGACTATTTCACAGTACATGAACTTAAATTTTTTCCTAACACTTAAGAAAATTTCCCAACTTTTAGTTAAATTTAACTAAATTGTGAGAAAATGTATAAACTATTTTGAAGAAAATTTTTCCAAAGTTTAAGTTAAGTCTTTTTTTTTGAGTGTAGAAAGTCGCATGACAAGAAAAAAATATTTTTGTGTTTTTATTTTATTATTATGGGTTATTGGTGAAATTTTTCTGTGGGAAAAAATGTACCAGAGTCTGAAACTTTTTCTATAGAAAAAAATGTGTCAGAACCTTCGAATTTTTTATACAAAAAAGTTCTCAAAATCTGAAACCATTTTTATAATTACGAAAAATGGTTCCGAATCAGAGACCTTTTCTGTATGAAAAATATTTCAGAATCTTACACTTTTTCTGTACGATAAATTTCCCAGAATTTTTGTACTTTTTCTGGACGTAAAATGTCTTAGAATCTCAGATTTTTTCTATAGGGAAAATGTCTCAGAATCTGAGACTTCTATACGAAAAATGTTTAAGAATCTTAAAATTTTTCATTACGAAAAACGTTTTAGAATTGGAGAGCTTTTCAGAGTCTTGTAGCAACTTCAACATTAATAAAGTATTCCATAAATCCTAGAATCGGAGACGTTTTCCAGAATCTGATACATTTTCTATACGAAAAATATCACAGAATTTGAGAGTTTTTCTATACGAAAAATATCGCAGAATCTAAGACTTATTCTATAAAAAAATGTCTCAGAAACTGAGACAGATACGAAAAATTTCTCAGAATCTGCTAATTTTTCTATACGAAAAATTTCTTAGAACATGCAATTTTTTTTATACGAAAAATTTCTCAGAACCTGAAAATTTTTCTACACGAAAAATGTCTCAGAATCTGAGACTTTTTTTATACGAAAAATGTCTCAGTATCTGACTTTTTTACGAAAAATTTCTACACGAAAAATGTCTCAAAAATAAGCGAATTTATTCGCATTCTGAGGTCCCCGTGAGGTCGAGGGTCCTGGGCACGTGCTACTTAGTATGCCCTAATGGTTAAAACGGTACTGGTTCCATTTAAGACATACTCGGAGACCCCAAATTTGATTCATAGTGTTATTGATTAGTAGGGATGTGATTTCCTTGCAAATGCATGTTTTTTTTCAAAAGTCTAAAAACGATGTTGACCAATTATCTTTCCGAATCAAGAAATTTGCGTTAAAATGGCATCAATTAGATTTTGCATATTTTGGTGAAAATGCATATTTTACATATTTTGGTTTGAAATGCATATTTTCTGCATATTTATAACTTTTAAGTACATATTTTTTGCATATTTTGGCATAAATTAGCAAAAACAAAAGATAAAATTAATTTGTTTTAAAAACTACACAGAAAAAAATAAAAATGAATTTCAATTACGAAATTCGTTGATTCAATTAAAAAATTAATTGATTTCGGACGTATCACGAAAATGCGCATATTAATTACTCATTTTGTTTAAAAATAGTTTTAAAACTTAATTAAATTGTTAATTGAATCAATTAAAGTTTTAATTGAAAATAAAATGGAAAACCAATTAAAATTGTAATTTAATAAACTAAAAAAAAAATAATATAAAATTGAAAATCAATAATATAGATTTATTGATTCACATAAAATGTTTAATTGAAAAAAGACCAAAACTCAATTTAATTTTAAAAGGTAAACTTAAAAAAATGCCCTAAAATAAATAAACATAGAATTTTTTTGTTTTATATTATTAAGATTTTTTTTTCTTTATTAAATATAAACAGTTGGTATAGTTTTGCATAGAAACATTATAGTAGTATTTTAAAATATCCATAACTATTTAAAATTACATTTTTATTTTTAAATCTTGTTATTGCATGCATTTTTGTCGCTTTAGTAAAGTTGAAACAAAAAAATGTATTATATTTCAATGTGCATAACACAAGGCAAATGCCTCATATTATTTTTTTTTTGTTTCAACTGTACAAAAGCAAAACACTTTATCCGCAACGACCACTCGCCTTAAAGAAAACAATGAAACTAAATTTTTTTGGTGGCTGCTACCAACAAAATATACAAAACAATAGTTCAAAAGTTTTTTTTGTTGTTTTTTGCATTTTTATTTTTTCATTGGCTACTTACACTAATGCATACAAAACCGGTTTCGTTTGTTTATTTTATTTTTGTTTTCAGTAAAGTTAAGAATTCAATTAAAACATTAATTGAATCAATTAAAATGTTTAATTGAAGTTAAATTTAATATCAAATCCATTTTTAATTAAAAAAAAAATTACGATATTATTTTCTGTGTATTTTCAATTTTAAAAATTTATTTTGAAAAAACAAAAATTATTTTTTTTTTATAGATATAGACTGTCTTAATTTCTAAAAAAAAAACTTGCTTACATAAAATTTTAAGTGTTTATAGAAGAATTCCAAAATTTTTGACTACGAAAAAAACACTTTTTCGGCCTTACCTATTTTAATTGTATTAAAAATTGGTATATATGTTCTTCTGATTTTTGTTGAATTTCGGTTTTTGTTTTTTAGTCAAAATTGTGAATGGTTCGCGTTTTATCGCTGTTCAAAGTTGGTATTTTGCAACAATTGTATGATAAATACACAATGTTTAAATGATCATATCTTTGGAACGCATCATCCGATTGCCACGAAATAAAGCGCAAAATAATGGTTATGTCCTGTACTTAAAACAGAGTTTTATAAAAGGATAGGATGCTTTGCAAAAAGGATATTGAAATTAAAAAAATGTCCTTAATTTGCAAATATCTCAAAATGCGTATCTTTAATTTTCCTATATTTTTTTGCACAGATAGCCCAAAATGTACCTAACAACATATGCAAATCCCAAATTGGGGTGATAAGCAGTTTAATTGTAAACGCGGTTTCATGAAACGCCTTATTGATTTTTGTTAATAACTCTCGTTTACAAATGAAAAACAATTTCTGCGCACTAACCGCGAATATTTTTTTTATATGTATTTTTGATCGCTAAACTCAAAAATTTCATTAAAAAAACATTTCGCGAATACATTTTTGTTAAATGAATTTTTTAGCGTTTTTTGGAGGTATTTTAACTATTTTGCTTATATATTAAATTCTGTTTAACTGATCTTCTCGCAATAAAAACCAAACTAAAGATAATCAAATTTCCAACAAATCCTACATTCATCATTTTCTCGTCAGTTCATAGCTTTACGCGCAAATAATTTTTTTTAGCGTTATTTAAAGGTATTTTGACTATGTTTCTTATATCTTGAGTTCCGTTTATCTGATCCTTCCGAAATAAGAACCAAATTAAAGATAATCAAATTTCCAACAAATCCTTCATTCATTATTATTATATCAGTTCATAACTTTACGCGCAATAGGCAAACATATGACTAATATAAGTTTTTTGATTAACAAATCGTTGAAAAAAAATTTAAAGAAATAGAAATCTTTGCAATTAATTAAGTTTTTTTATTTATCTGCAAAGCCTGAACATTTAGAAATATAATAAAGTTGATTTGATGAAAATCAATAGGTTTACTCCAAAGTTATCACAAATTATATGAAAATACATGAGAAAAGCACTTAAGGTATTATATTGATATATAAAAAAAGTAAAAAATTAAGCTGTTTAAAAAAACAAGGAAAATCTTTAGGGTAGTTTCATAAAATTTTTCATAACTTTGGTATTTGCTCATAGATTTTAATGAAACCCTTTTATAATCGTTGTAAATGTTCAGGCTTTTAAGATTAATAAAAAAATTTGTAACGATTTCTGTTTTTTTTTTTGAATTTTTTTAGAAATGAGCTTTGTTAATAAAAAAATGGTTTTCCTTTTTTGCCTATAGGATTTGTTTGAAATTAGATTATCTTTAGTTTGGTTTTTATTGCGAGAAGATCAGATAAACAGAACTTAAGATATAAGCAAAATAGTTAAAATACCTCCAAAAAACGCTAAAAAATTCATTTAACAAAAATGTATTCGCGAAATGTTGTTTTAATGAAATTTTTGAGTTTAGCGATCAAAAATACATATAAAAAAATTATTCGCGGTTAGTGCGCAGAAATTGTTTTTCATTTGTAAACGAGAGTTATTAACAAAAATCAGTAAGGCGTTTCATGAAACCGCGTTTACAATTAAACTGCTTATCACCCCAATTTGGGATTTGCATATGTTGTTAGGTACATTTTGGGCTATATGTGCAAAAAAATATAGGAAAATTAAAGATACGCATTTTGAGATATTTGCAAATTAAGGACATTTTTTTAATTTCAATATCCTTTTTGCAAAGCATCCTATCCTTTTTTAAAATTCTGTTTTAAGTACAGGACATAACCATTATTTTGCGCTATTTTTCGTGGCAATCGGATGATGCGTTCCAAAGATATGATCATTTAAACATTGTGTATTTATCATACAATTGTTGCAAAATACCAACTTTAAACAGCGATAAAACGAGAACCATTCACAATTTTGACTAAATAACAAAAACCGAAATTCAATAAAAATCAGAAGAATGGATGTGTTAATTTTTGGATAAATTGAACCACCATCGGCGGATTGCCGATGCTATTTTAAATGGAACCAGTCTATATTTAAACCTGGCGTAATTGTTTGATTCTTAAGAAGTTTTTCGTATAATACCAAGATTTTTATTGCATACATTTTTTTTTAGTGCATATTTTTAGGGTTTTTAATGCATATTTTTAATTTTTTAGCGCATATTTTCGATTTTTTTTGTTCTTGAACATCTCAACCCTATTGGTTCACAGAAAAAATTTGAAACGAATTTCAATCAACAAAAACGCGGATTCCATCAATTTTTTGATTGAAATTCCTCCAATTAAGAAAATTGTTATACCAATCATCAAATTGTAGGTGATTGATTGAAAATTTTTTCAATCAAACATTTTTTCGATTTTGATCAAAAATTTTACCAATTTTTTATTTATAGTCAACCCGAGTAAAAATTTTCTGGTCTAATCATATATAATTTGATACAATCTTATATGAGTTAATATGCTTCCGTATAAATTTATATAAAATTTTATCTATCACTTTGATACGGTTGATCCACTTTATATGGTTAGATATTGCTCCATATATGATTAGATTCGTATTTTGGTTTTGCTCATCAAATTATATAAAAATAGATATTATAAGATCAATTTGATCTAATTAGATTTGACCAAATTCAGGATCAAATTGTATCAATTTTTATATTTTTTGATCTAAAGTAATACAATTAGATATTATTTGATACAACCATTTTACGGATCAAATTAGATCTATTTAGTAAAATTAGCATAATATTTTTACTAGGGAATCAAAATAATGATTGATTTAACAAACGAATTGTAAGCTTATGACAAAATTATCAAAAAAAATCATCTTTTTGCTTTCTAAACAATAAAAAAAGTAAAACCCGATTATTTTTTATATTTTTGAATTCATCTTTTTCAAATAAATTAAAGCGAAAACAAATCTGGTATGTTGAAAATTTGTAATTCGACAGTTAAAGAAAATAACAAAAATTTTAATCAAAACATTGGTTGACTCATTTAAATTTTGTTGATCAATAGATTTAATTGAAAATTTTTAGCCAATAATTTTTTGTGTGTACATTCTAGCAGTGTCCGTCTGTCCATCTGTCTGTTGAAATGGCGACCATGGCCAAAATATTATACAGATATGCCTAACACTTAACATACTTACTTGTAGTTGCCCTAAGCAGTTTGGTATTGCATTTGAGCAAAATCGATTGAGCGGTTCAAAAGTTTTGAACTAAAATATAAGGACACCTCGAAAATGTTGGTAAATTTCACATAACCTTAAAATACAAAATGCTTTAATTCGGCTACAGATATGAATGAATCAAAATGGTAATTAAGCAAGTACATATTTTGGTACAAAAAAAAATTTTAGCGGATTTTTTTTCACAAATGTCACGGATTTTTTTTTTTTTCAAAAATTATTTTTTTCAAAATTTTTTTTTTTCAAATAATTTTTTTTTTTAACATTATGGAGGGTATCACCCATTCGCCAAAGCCTAATTTAACTTTTCTACTTGTTTTTAATAATTTTGTTTTTACAAATATTTTTTTATAAATATTTCAATTTTCCTGTTAATTTAAAAAAAAGCCCCATCTAGAGGTTACAATCATGTTATGTCACGTAGAGCATTTAATCTTTATTTTTATATTATTATTATTATTTTTTTTGTTGCATGTTTATCATATTATTTATTAAAATGTATTTTTTTTACAATAAAAAAATATTCAATGCATTTTATTTAAATATTCTTTTTTTTTTGCAAAAAAAAAAAATATTTCGTGATGTTGTTATGCATTTTTTTTTACTCTCTTGTTTTCAATGATAATAATGATATGATAACAATAATAAAAATAAAAATATTTAAAAAAAAAGTATGAAATTAATAATTAAAATATTTTAAACTCATGTAGCAACAATTGTGTAGTTTTTGAATTTATGTGATTATTATTGTTATATCCGGCTTTGCAATAATCATAATAAAGTTTTATGAAGATGAACAAGTGTGGTTTTTCTAAAAACATGAATTTTGTATACCCAGTAAACAATTTTTGTCATTACGTTAGACACAAATTCACAGAAAAAGTTTGAAACGAATTTCAATCAACAAAAACGCAGATTCAATCAATTTTTTGATTGAAAATCCTCCAATTAAAAAAATTGTTATAACAATCATCAAATTGTAGGTGATTGATTGAAAATTTTTTCAATCAAACATTTTTTGGATTTTGATCCAAAATTTGATCAATTTTTTATTTATAGTCGATCATAATAATGATTGATTTAACAAATGAATTGTAAGCTTATGACAAAATTATCAAAAAATTTATCTTTTTTGCTTTCCAATATGTTACCAACAATAAAAAAAGTAAAACCAGATTATATTGTAAATTTTTGAATTAATGTATTTAAATAAATTAAAGTGAAAAAAAAATCTGGTATGTTAATAAAT
The DNA here is from genome assembly GCA_963921195.1 of Pegoplata infirma. Taxonomy (NCBI): domain Eukaryota; kingdom Metazoa; phylum Arthropoda; class Insecta; order Diptera; family Anthomyiidae; genus Pegoplata; species Pegoplata infirma. The sequence continues at coordinate 201,834 of CAWUER010000424.1, read as the reverse complement.
TTGTAATTCGACAGTTTAAGAAAATAACAAAAACTTTAATCAAAACATTGATTGACTCATTTAAATTTTGTTGATCAATATATTTAATTGAAAATTTTTAGCCAATAATTTTTTGTGTGTTGAATTAGTCACATCATTTTAAATTAATTTGAGCCAAATCCGAAAAATTTTAACCCGTAGCCTCCTACGATAAAAGTTTTGGGTTTTCAGAAAACTTTCACCAAAAATTCTTAACTTTGATCGAAGGGCGTCATGGGTTAAAATGATCTGATTTGGCTCAAATTAAGTTTAAATAAATAAAAGTATCAAGTTTTATAAAATAATCATTGGAAATTTTTTTTTAATTTAAAAAAAAAGTTGTTTGAACGTAGAAAAAACTACCCGTTTTAGGAAACTTTTTGAAAAATATCAAACGGCGATGTCTCGCAAACCGTTCGACTGATTTCAGAAATATTTGAAAATCGTATTCAGCATGCAAATTGTTAAAAATTGTTTTAATAAATTTCTTGAACGTATAAAAAAACTGTAATTTTTTTACAAATTTCAAATAGCGATATCTCAAAAATCGTTCCACCGACTTTAAAATTTTTTGATATCCTCATAAACTAAAATTTTTATTGCCAACCTTTAAGAAATGTTATTTAGAAAACATACAAAAGGAAAATGTTTTGTGTTGTATATTTTCAATTTTAATCTTGTGTATTTAACCATAATCTTGCCATACTTTCATATAAATTTTCTTATAACTATTTAGTTTTTATTTATAGCAATTTTTGTTTTAAAATAAAAATTAAAGAAAAACTGTTCTTGACATTTGACATTTGTTTAAACGATTTACAAATGTTTTTTTCTTTCTTTTAAATGTAAAAAAATAAAACAATTATTGTTACTTGATTGTAAAATTAAACATTAAAATAATATAACTTTTTACTTTTATAGAAAACTTAACAAACTTCTAAAGAAATTCTTTAACAAAAAATAAATATAAATAATGTATTCGGCAGTGTCGGCTATTTAAATACCCGTACGGAATCTTAAAAAAAAAAAATTAAATATCGAGTGGTGGTATAGGGTATAAAGAGTTTTTGCGGATGTTTGTAACTATCCCAGCAAAACTTAGATTACCAAATAAGGTATAAAATAAGGTATAGGATCTCTTATTTTATACATTGCAGCATTGATGATTTTAACAGGCGATGAGACTCAAAGTAATGCATCCACATTATCACAAAGAATACCAGTAAGGTATAAAATAAGTCATAAATTTATAACGAAGAATACGAGTAAGGTGTAAAATATATGATATTTTATAGGTTACGAGAAATGAAATAATATAGCATACCAGAAGATAATATATAAGGTGTTGCGAGTAGTGAAAAAGTAATTTTGTATTAAATTTACTCACGTGATTATAAGTGAGTGTAAGTAGATAAAATATGCTCGTGAGTGTGTGTCGTTAGAAATTTCCTGTCGTAAGCCCATCTCTAGTTTAAACTTATGCATTTTTTTATAAAATAATTATTTTTTATGTTATTGTAATGCATTATGCATCCAATTATAAATAATACATTATTTCAAACTTTCAAATACATAATGTAACCAAATATAAGTCATCCATGATTTAATGTTTAGAAATAATAAATATGAAATACATTTTTTCCAATAATCATGCATTACGTAGCAAATTATTAGTAATGCATTATTTTTCACTTTAAAATAATACGCTGTGGAACAAATGTTTGGTAAGACATCATAAAATAATGCTACAAATAAGGTATATACATTACCTGCACAGAAAAAAATATGGGGAAAAACAATTTGAGTAATCACTTGTTTAAATTTAAAAAAAGTTTTGAGTAATTTTAAATTTAAAAACAAATTGAGTAAATAATTTAATAAGAATTTAATAGCTTTTTTAATTTTTTTTTGAGTTTTCTTAGTTTTTTTAATTCTCGTTTAGTTTATAGTTTTTTGTATATATACATGAAAGTTTGTAATCATATTTATAAAATTTTTTTATGTCTTTAAGACAAAAATATATTTGGTAAAGTTTGAAAAAACATGTTTTTTTTCTTTGTAAAAAAATATGAAATTTTTTTAATCTTTGTTTTTTTTAGAGTAGAAACAGAATAAGCCCGGCACGACTTTTTCCATACGGTTTGGCAGATTAAACCGGTGGCCGGCGCCGATGTGAAATAAAACTTGTTCTGTTTTTAAAAGGTGGTGCTTCTTGTTATGTTCCTGCACTTAATAGTGTCAATTAAAAATTTACTCAAATTTTGTTGGCAAACATTTAATAAATTTTTATTAAAAATTTACTCAATACTATTAAATCGTTTACTGGTGGAAAATTGAGTAATTTTTTACTCAATAGTATTAAAAATTTACTCAAATTTTTTTTTTATTTCTTTCTGTGTGGTAATGTGTTATATAATCACTACCCATTACCAAAGTTTTGCTGGGATCCGAAATATTGGTCCTAGAACCACCTTCAAGTATATCAATCGACTCAGAATCACTTTCTGAGACTATTTAGATTTAGATGAACCCCCCTCCGTCTGTCCATGTAAACGTTGTGAGCACGATACAGGTCGCAATTATCAATCGATTTACATAAAGTTTGAAATTTAAGCTTCCTTTGGCTCTAGGACAAAGCCTATTGAAATTGCAAAAGATCGGTCCATGTTTACACGTAGTCCCCATACAAACGATCATTATAATTTGGCTCCACATTTTAAGGAAATCGGACCAGTTCTTCATGTAATCCCACAGGCGCGGATCCACGGGGGGGAGGAAAAAGGAAATTTCCCCACCATACCGAATTCAAAAGAAAAAAAAGAAAAAAAGAAAGGAAAAGAAAGAAAAGAAAAGGAGAAAAAGGGGGAGGAAAAAAGGAAAAAGAAAATAATTTCAAAATTTTTTCTATGAAAAAATTTTCAAAAGGAAAAATGTCTCGAATGTTTAATTTTTCTATATGAAAAAATTTGAGAATTTTTCATTAGAAAAAAATTGAGAATATAATTATAAAAATAATTTGCGAATAATTCTGTAGGAAAAATATTCGAATTTTTTTCGGAATGTTAGAAATTTTCTTTAGAAAAAATACGATAATTTTTTAAGACGAAAAATTTGGGAATTTTTCTAGAAAAAACGTTTAGAAATTTCTCTATAGGAAAAATTTGAGAATTTTTCTTAGAACTCTTTAATGGGAAAATCAGAGAATTTTTGTATAGGAAAATTCTGAGAATTTTAATAAGAAAAATCTAACCATTTTTCTGAAGGAAAATATTAGATAATTTTTTATAGGAAAAGTCTGACAATGAGAATTTTTCATTAGAAAAATATGAGAGTTTTCTCTAGAGAAAATCTGATAATTCGTCTTTCGAAAAAATCTGAGAAGATTGGTAAAAGTAAAGAGAAAAAGAAAATAATTATATTCTATAGGAAGAATGTTTTTAAATCTTAGATTTTTTTTATAGGAAACAAAGTCTCGGAATCTTTAAATTTTTAAGGAAAATCAAGAAAATTTTCTTAAGGGAAAATTAGGGAATTTTTCTATAGGAAAAATTGTTTAGAATCTAAGACTTTCTAAAGCCAAATTACGCAAGATCTGGGACTTTTTTATAGCTAAAATGTTTCGGAATCTAAGAGTTTTTTATTAATAATATCTCAGAATCTGAAATTATTTCTATTTGAAATATGTCTCAGAATCTAAGACTTTTTAATAATAAAAGCTGAAATCTTTGGCTAAGATAAAAAAATCTCAGACTTTTTCGATAGGAAAAATATCTCGGAATTTGTGACTTTTTATAGAAAAAAATGTTCTAGAATCTGAGACTTTTTGTATAGGAAAAATCCTCAGAATCTGAGATTTTAGGAAAAATGTTCCAGAATCTAAGAAAATATGTTAAATTCTGAAATTTTTTCTATTTGCAAATGTCCCAGAATCTTTTTCTGTAGAAAAATGTGTGAGACTCAAAGAGCTGTTTTGTAGGAAAAATGTTTTAGAATCTAAATTTTTTTTTGTATGAAAAATTTCTTACATTCTCAGACTTTTTAAAAGAAAAAATATCTCAGAAAATGTTTGAGAATCTTAGACCTTTTCTAAGGAAAAGTGTCTCAAAAACCTTTACTTTTCTTTAGAAAAATGTCTCAAAATCTAGGACTCCAAACATTTTTAAAGGCATTAAAGTCTTTTATTTATCTTATCTCAGGTACTTTCTGGTTTTAGTTTTTCAAAACTTGAAAATTTTGGTGAAGAAAGAACGTTTAAGTGGAAAAGTAGAATATAAAAACAAATTTCAGAACCTTCACAGATAAAAATGAGTTGTTAGATCAAGCACGAAATACACCAGGTTGAGCACTATTTTAATTAAAAGTCATCTAATGAGGAAAATTGTTGGATCAAGCAAGAAAATTGTAGGTCAGTCATTGACTGTTCCTTGATTAAACCAATGCTTGATTTGAGTAATTTGTTAATTGTTATTTTTCTGTTATTTTTGATTAAACCAATGCTTGATTTGAGTGAGCGGTTAATCAATAATTTTGTGTTATTTTTGATTAATCCAATGCTTGATCTGAGTAAAAAGTTAATCATTATTTTACAGTTGTAGTGTTTTTTGTCAGTCTTTTCTAGTCTTTTGTTTAAATTGTTTTTTTTTGCGCTTTGTATTATTTTGTTTTTTTCGTCTTGTGTGCGTGAAAGTACTTTTCTATTTGACGACTAACGAAAACTAAAACAAAAAACGCAACAGCGTTTATCGCATTGTTACTCAAAGCCTACTATGATGAGTTTTTTTGTTTTTATAAATTTTTTTGTGAATTTTTCAGATTTGAGCAAATGGTTAATTGATTCAAGTAAAATTTAATTGAATGTCAAATTTTAAGCTGAGCAAAAATTTAATTGTTTTTTTCCATTGAATATTTTTTTCTGTGTTAGAGGTTTTCTATTGGGAAAAATGTCACTAAATCAGAATATACTCCGAAAAATTTTAAAATCAGGAAACTTTTTTTAAATAAATATGTATGTCGCAAATCTGATATATTTTCTAATGAAAATTTTTTTGAAGAGACCTTTTTTTAAATATCAAAAATTTTCTTAAATTGTAAAGCCTTTTTTAAAGGAATACGTTTTTAAAAATTGTAAATGTTTCTACAGAAAAAAATCATAATAAACAAGAGAAAAACACTAAAAAAACCTTAACAAATGATTCAAATCCGACCTGAAGTTCCCAGCAAAAAAAAAAAATTTTGAGTAAAAAAAATTGGAAATATGTACGAATATATTATGGTCAATGACCATTGGTCGTATTGAGTTCGGAAAAAAGGGCAAAATCGGACTAAGGGGAAAATGTTTTCCCTTGAAGAACTAAACCAACCTCTAAATAAATGTCATTATTTGTAGGTTTTTTTTGCATTTTGGTTTAATATTTGAATTCTGTTCTGGATGAAGTTCAAAGACTAAATTTGGCTTTTGAAGCGGAAAATGCAGACCATGTAAAGTTGTACAACGATTTATATCGGTTGCTCAAAAGTTTAACCAACATACTTATCAAAATTTTTGTTTGAATAAAAATATTTTTTATTTTTTATCTATTCAAAAAACAGTCCAGTGCTTTTTTACCCTTTTTTCAATCAAATTTACGCGTTTTTACCCGTTTATAAAATTTTTGTGCGCGTTTTGCTCTCAAATAGTTGGCATCTCTGGATATTAGTTAATTAAAAACTTAATATTATAAACATAAAAATTTAATTAAAATTACAAAAAAAAAAAAATTAATTATATAAATTAAAAATTTAATTAAAAAAAAAATTAAACAAATTAAAATTACAAATTAAAAAAGAAATAAAAATAATTCATTTTTTAAAAAATAATCAATTATTTTTTTTTTTTAATAAAAAGTTTTAAAAAAATATTTTTTCAAACTTGACCAAATATATTTATGACGTAGAGACATAGTCAGTGAGACAATTTTATAAAGTGAGGTATAAACTTTTTATATACATACACTAGAGTGTCCCTTATTTTGGAAATGTTGGAAATGTTGAGACGGTACCCCCTCATTTTTTTCCTTTTGACTAAAAAATAACTCAGGAAAAATTTTACGCCCCTACGACCACGCCTTCCCTACGCGACGGGGCCGTAAAGAGCGGGGCCTTAAAAATCATTTTTCCATACAAAGCAAAAAATTTTTTTTTGATTTTAAATTTTTTTGTTATTAATTATAATATTACTTGGTTAGCTTATTCACGACAAAAAATTTTATTTTGGTGGGATAAGGCTTTCAGTTCTAAAAAAATTTTCGAAAAAAACAATTTAGAGCTTTTGGGGTCCTACAGTAAAAATTTTTTAAAAAATATTTTTTTTTAGTTTTGACAAGCAACCGTTTTAGTTGAATTGTTGCTTTTAATGATATATTTTCATAAAAAAATATTATTCCTATCTGTGACATCTTTATCGTGATCTAAAAAAGGGTAAAAAATGCATTTTTGATGTCACAGATATGAATAATATTTTTTTATGAATATATACCATTAAAAGCAACATTACAACTAAAACCGTTGCTTGTCAAAACTAAAAAAAAAAAAATTTTAAAAAATTTTTACTGTAGGACCCCAAAAGCTCTAAATTTTTTTTTTCGAAAAATTTTTTAGAACTGAAAGCCTCATCCCAACAAAATCAAATTTTTTGTCATGAATAAGCTAACCAAGTAATATTATAATTAATAACAAAAAAATTTAAAATCAAAAAAAAATTTTTTGGTTTGTATGGAAAAATTTTTTTTAAGGCCCCGTTCTTTAAGGCCCCGTCGCGTAGGGAAGGCGTGGTCGTAGGGGCGTAAAATTTTTCCTGAGTTATTTTTTAGTCAAAAGGAAAGAAATGAGGGGGTACTGTCTCAACATTTCCAACATTTCCAAAATAAGGGACACTCTAACATACACATAAAACTATAAACAAAATGAGAATTTAATAAAAATCTGTATAAGAGATAAAAAAACTTTCAACAAACTGTTTATACTTCTGTAGTTGTTTTTGTAAGTAAAACAAAGCAAGAGATAAATACATACTCGCACACACGGAAAACAAAACAAAAAAAATAAAGCTAAGAATTTATTTAAACAGTTAATTATATTAATTAAGTATTTAATTAATATTAAACTAAAAAAAACAATTAAAATGTTAATTAAAAATTTGATTAAACAATTTATTATATTAATTAAGAAATAATTGATATTAAATTAAACAACAATAAAAATTGTAATTAAAATAAAATAAACGGTATTATTTTCTGTGTTCAAATATTCAAGTTTCAGGAGAATCGGTACCCTGTGAAAGACCTTCCTTGTTAGTTGCTAATTTAAGAAATTAGTTTTGCGGTTTTCAAAATTTCAGGAATTCAATAAAAAAATCTATTCTGAAATTTGAAATTGCTGCTAAAACAAATTGCTGGATTAAAAAGTTTTATAGTTTAAAATTCAAAAGTTATATTCGTTTTAAATTTATTATATGGAAATTTTATAATACGTGTTTGTAAAGATTTGTTTTTTTTTTTTCTTTCTCTTATGTGTTTTTAAGATGTGTAACAATTTTGTTTTCCTTTTTTATACCCTCCACTCTAGTGATAGAGGGTATACATTAGTTTGTCGTTCCGTTTGTAACATCTCGAAATATTCATGATCTTCGATGGATCTTAAGACATTCTAGTGATGTCTGTCACTCAGTTTTACCGTCGCGACGGTTGAAATAAAGAAACTTAACATATTTGCTTGTTTTTACCCCAAGGTTTGTTATTTCATTTGAGCGATATCGTTTTAGCAGTTAAAAAGTTATGAACGAAAATGTAAGGACACCTCGAAAATTTTAGTACATTCAACATAACCTAAAAATACAAATTGCTTAAATTAGGCTGCTGGTTGACACATGTGAACAGAATTGAACACCGAATGGTATTTAAACAAGTTGGAACATATTTTTTGTTTTTAAAAAAAGAAAAATCGCTGATTTTTTCACCAAAACTTTTGGTATTTAAACAAGTTGAAAAATATTAAAAAAAAAAAAAAATAAAAAAAATCGCAGATTTTTTTTTCACAAAAATTTTTTTTTTCACAAATTAAAAAAAAAAAAATTTATTGTCAAAAGTAATTTATTTTTTAAATACATTTGTTTGCAATAATTTTTTTACATTGTGAAGGGTATCAATACATTCGGCAAAGCCGAATTTAACTTTTTTACTTGCTTGTTCTACAAAGGTCAGATTTACTTTGTTTAAAATGCTTTTTTTATATACAAATTGCTAAAACGTGTTTAGCATTTGTATGTAATCATAGTTATAGGATAGCATAAAGATGAATACACTTAGAAAATATTTAAAGAAACAAGACAGTGCATTAGCTTTGAAGTTTTGAAGAAGGTTAATTAATTGGGTGAACAAATTAGTGGAGTGAATTAAATATTCGACTTCGTTTTTTTATTACAATTTAATTTTTATTCCTTTTCCCCTAAAAAAATAATTTCTTTCAGTGTTTAAAATATATTTAGCATCAAAACAACACATGTAAGAAAAACTATTGTTTAACAAAAAATGTTTTATAAAATATTTTACATGTTTTAAACATTTGTATGTTAATGTTGTAACTTTGCAGATATTGTTCTAAAAGAAATGAGTATAAATTACTTCACAAGGGTTAAATTTTGTGAAATGCTTAGCCCGGTATTAACATGGGATTTTAACCAGAGAATTTACACTTGTTCTATTTAAAATGTTTAATTAAATGTTATAATATGTAAAATGCATAGAAAGAAAAAATAAATAAATATGCTAAGTTTATAAAAAATAAATCAATATTGTATGATTATAAAAGACAACCCAGAAAAAGAGTTAAGTTTAGAGTACGAGGTAATTTAATTTTTGCCGTTTTGAATTAACATTACAAGTACTTCTGTAAATTTGACTTTCTCTCTTATACTATGTTCAGATTGGCCTCGAAACCCCGTTGAAACCTCGTATTTTTATTTTCAAAACTTACCTGTTCACACTAAACAATATTGACACTTATATAGGTTTCGGGAACTTTCACACAAAAAATATCCTTATTAATCTAATTTAATTACGCGGAAATTATTTTTTTATATTATTTTATTTTTTTTTATTCCAAATTATTAAATATTTTGTACAAATTTTATATAAATATTGATTTATTTATTTTTTTTTAATTTGGCATTTTTCCATTTTCTCTATTTCTTGTTGTCGTACAGTGGTAAAAATATGTATAATTATGAAATTTAAAAGGTTTCGATCGTACTTTCGTTGAAACCTCACTACAAAAAGGTTTCAATTTGTGAGGGAAAATACGTATTTTCAAACGAGGTTTGGCACGAAACCCCGTTTAACGAGGTTTCGAGTCCAATCTAAACGTACTATTAGGATATTTTCTCAACAAGTTCTTATAGAGTTTCTGATTTCAAATATAACTGATCAATAATATAAGGGACATTCCATGTCAAATCGGACACTTAAAACAAAAATTTTTTAGATTTTCCCAATTTTTTAGTACCATTTAAAAACGCTGGAATGTCTTAAAAATCGATCACTGATCAATAATATACCTTGTAGGATCCTAGACCAATATTTCGATGCGTTACATACGGCATGATAAAGTGGGTATACCCCAATACTGTGGTTGGAGGGTTTAAAAAAAATAAGTTTGAGTAAACGAATATTCGTATTTTTGAAAATTTCATATCTTTTGAACGGGTCATTAAAAAGATCTGAAAATTTACAGGGAGTAGTTTTCAAAGGATATCACAACTGGAAAAATCTAAAAAATAAATTCACAGTGTCCGATTTGTCACGGAATACTCCATATACACTTTATGGGATCCTAGACCTTGTATGTCCCATTAGACTGGCATTTTTTTTGTATGGCAACAAAGTTTATTTTTCGATTTTGAACGTCTGGGAAAATTATTATTCTACCAGGCCTAAAACTTATGTGTAATTTGAGACCAATTGGATTAAATCAAAGTTTTGAATTTTTGAAAATTAAAAAAAAATATGGCTGGCGAAACACCGTATTTAGTTATTTTGATGGTTCAACACGAATATAAAAAAAAAAAATAAATAAAATCGGTCGAACGGTTTTAGTTGAAATTGGCAAAAAATGGCCGTTTTCTTTCTCCTTACCCGTTCATAGAGCTTATGACAGTCTTTCATTGAAACTTAACTTAAGCCAAATATGATCATTTAAACCAGTGGCGCCCTTCGATCAAAGCTTTGATCGAAGGAAAAAATTTCCACCAAAATTTTGGATTTTTCAAAAATAAAAAAACTTATTTTGCGATGCATTTATTAATTTTGGCATGCTAAATGTAATTATCAAAAAGTTTCAGAAATCGGTTCACCGGTTTGCGAGATATTGCTATTTAAAATTTCTCAAAAAATTTTCAAAAATGACGGTTGTTCCCACGTTTAAATTTTTTTAATAAAAAAAAGCCACTTTTCTAATGACTATTGTTTTCACAAATTTCAAATAGCGATATCTCGAAAATCGCTTGACCGAGTTTTTGATTTGGATCAAAGTTTAAATAAAAGTTCAGCAAGAAGAAACAAAATTTGAGATTCTTTTTTAAAAATTTCCTGAACGTAGGAAAAAAACTAAATTTTTTCACAAATTTTCAATAGCAATATCTCGAAAACCTTTCGATTAATTGAGCGATTTCAAAACTTTGTGATAATTTGGCTCAAATTAATTTAAAAGGAATGTTTGTGTAAAGCTCTAGAAATTTTGAAATTTTGAGATTTTTTTAAAAAAGTTTTCGGACGTAGAAAAAACCGCCATTTTTAGCAAATTTCAAATGGCGATATCTCCAAAACCTTTCGAATGATTTTATTTTTTTTATATTCATTTTCAGCACATCAAAATCTTTTGAAGACATATTTTTTCAAAATTTTTTTAAATTTTAAAAAATTCAAAACTTAGATCGATTTAGGCTTCACAAGTTAATTTAATCTGGTTGACCTAAAATTGTTTACCACACAACTTTTAGGCCTAGTAAAATAACAAGTTGCCCAGACACTTAGAAAAACCAAAAGTTGAAGAAGAAATTTTACTTTATACCCAATACTTAGTTATACACAGAAAAAAATATAGAGGAAAAAATTTGAGTTATCACTTGTTTAAATTTAAAAATAAAAATTAAGTAATTTTTTAATTGACGCAATTAAAAATTTACTTAAAAATTTTAAAAACAATTTCAGTAAATAATTTAATAAAAATTTAATAGTTTTTTTAATTTTTTTTTTAACTCTCATAGTTTTTTGAATTCTCGTTTAGTTTATAGTTTTTTGTGTATGTATATAAAAGTTTGTAATCGTTTTTGTTATGTTTTTGAGACATAAATATGTTTGGTAATGTTTGAAAAAACAATTTGTTTGTTTTTTTTTTGTAAAAAAATTTAAAACTTTTTTAAACGTTTAAAAAAAAATAGATAACCCTAGTAAAAATATTTTGCTAATTTTACTACATAGATCTAATTTGATCCGTAAAATGGTTGTATCAAAAAATATCTAATTGTATTACTTTAGATCAAAAAATATAAAAATTGATACAATTTGATCCTGAATTTGGTCAAATCTAATTAGATCAAATTGATCTTATAATATCTATTTTTATATAATTTGATGAGCAAAACCAAAATACGAATCTAATCATATATGGAGCAATATCTAACTATATAAAGTGGATCAACCGTATCAAAGTGATAGATAAAATTTTATATAAATTTATACGGAAGCATTTTAACTCATATAAGATTGTATCAAATTATATATGATTATATCAGAAAATTTTTACTCGGGAAATTTTGAGTAAATTTTTAATTGTGTCAATTAAAAATTTGCTCAAATTTTTCTTCAAACATTTAATAACTTTTTATTAAAAATTTACTCAATTAAATCGTTTACTGGTGCAAAATTTAGTAATTTTTTACTCAATAGTATTAAAAATTTACTCAAATATTTTTTTTATTTTTTTTTTTTCTGTGTAGGTTATGCGGGTGGTAAGTGGGGAAGGTTGAGTGACATCGCGATAAATGTTAGCAAATTCATTAATTGTGATTTTTTCTCTTAAGTAATATAATTTTATCATTATTTAAATTATTTTTTTTCTTTAACGCCTACAAAATGAGGCGGGCCGGAGAAACTAAATTTTCTACTCTACTCGGTCCAAGTGCAGGACATTTAAATTCTTTTGACATAAAAAGGTTTCATTTGTTTAACAAAACATAAAAACGGTAAAAAATGTGGGTTTTCAGAGGTATCTTATAGGGGAAACTTCTTTCCTGGACCAATTTTGCACATTTCTTATTTGTGCAAAACTGTAAAAGTCTAGCGCTTTTATTTTGGACTGCATTGTGTTCTTCACAGATGGACGGACAGGCGAAATTTAATATAAATTCTTAAAATCGATCATGGATCAATAACAAATAAACTTTGTAGGGTCCTACACCCACCTTTTGATGCTCTAAACACGGAGTGACCCCAACTTCTATACTGTGGTTGGATGGCATAAAAAATAAGAAAAATTCAGGAAAAATCGACTATTGTATGTTTTTTAGTTCGTCTGTAACACCGGTATCAGAAAAGTGTTTCAAAATCTGAGACTTTTTTCTTATAGAAAAAGACCCTCTCAAATCTTAATCACTTGGGGAAATGTTATATAATTGAAGAAATGTCTCAAAATCGAAGAAATATTTTATAAAAAAAATTCTTTAGAATCTCAGATTTTTTGTAAGGATAAATGTTTCATATTCTGATGCACTTTTTCTATATGAAAAATCTTTCAGATTCAAAGAAAATAGTTGTTTCTTTTAAAATATTTGCACATTTTTTTGCGCCAAATATCAAAATAATTCAAATAACTTAACAAATCGATAAAAATTGGTTTTCATTCAAATGTGAATGATCACATTTTTGCTAATTTCAATACAATTTTCAAAATATAAACCACAAGTTGATCTTAAAAAAAAAAAAAAACAAAATATGCTAAAATCAGGTTTTTCGCATTTAGACGTATGATTATTAAACAAAAAAAAATATGCATTCCAATATACAATTTAAAAACTTTGTTTTTTTTTTCAGAAAAAAAGTTATAGTTCAAGCAGTCATTGTTAAATACAATTTTATTGGCTTCACTTTATGGGAAAAAAAGGCAAAAAAATAATGCAAAAAGACTTAAATAAAATTTCAAACTGTTGTTATTGCAAATAATAACTATTGATTTTTTTTTTACAAACGTGTTTCTGTTCAAAAAGTTTAATGTGCAAAATGTTTACACTTATGGTTAAATTTAACCCTTAAGGGAGCATATTTAAGAATTTAAGAAAAATTCAAAAAATTTATTGAAAAAATTTAAAAAAATTGCGAAAAAAATCAAAAAAAAAAATTTTGAAAATATTATAAAAAAATTAGAAAAATGTTAAAAAATTAAGTAAAATAAAAAAAAAAAATATAGGCAAATCGAAAAAATCACGAAAATTCTGAAAGTTTTTTTTAAGATTTTTCTTTGTTATTTTTATGGTTATATTATGTTGGGATTGAGAGAACCCTAAGTTTTTTACGATTTCACTCATAAATTTTGATCTACGATTTAAAAAAAAAAAATTAGCCATCTGACGATGATAGTTCCTCAAGTTAGGGTCGATCTGGAAAATGAAATATTTTATAGACATTTTTCAGAAAATTTTTTAAAAATTTGTCCAAGTCGTTTTTTTCTAAGTTCAAACATTAAAAATTTAAAAAATGGTCCAATAGTTTTTATTCAGTAATCAAATAAAATTGTTTGACCAACTCCGGCTAAAAAATTCGGAAATTTTGCGTACTTTACAGAAAAAATATTTAAAAATTCCAAAACCGCGATTTGGGTCTACAGACTTATACACTCAAAAAAAACTTTGTAAAGTTACCAAAAAATCTCGTGATTTTACGAGGCTATTCTCGTAAAATAGGAGGTAGGTAAAATTCTCGTAAAATTACGACGATTTCCTCGTAATTTTGAATGTGCCAAAAATTGGTAAAAATATTGTTTTAAAACCGCAAAAATAAAAAAAAAAAATGGTAAACTTACAAGAAAAAATGGTAAATATATTTAAAAAAATGGTAAATTTACAAACCAAAATGGTAAATTTACAAAAAAAATAGTAAATAAAAAAAAATTGTTAATTTACAAAAAAAAAAAATATTAAAAATGGTAAATTTACAAGTAAAGTGGTAAATATGTATATTAAAAAAATGGTAAATTTACAAACAATAATTGTAAATTTACAAAAAAAAATTGTTTAAAATTTACCAATTTTTGTTAGTGATAGTTTTTAATCCACAAAAATTACTGAAAAAAAGAAAATTACTGAAAAAAGAAAACAGAAAATTTGCAACAAAAATTTTAGGACTTCGAAAATTTTAAGAATTTTTTTTTTATCTTTTTTAATAATTCTTTACTCCAAAAAAGTGTGTCTGGGAATCAGAAAACTAAAAATTTTTTTTTTTTTGTTAAACATAAATCCTCGTAATAAAATCATTTTTGTAAAATAACTGTTTTTGTAAATCAACAAGAATCCTCGTAAAAAAATTATGTCACCTTCTTTTTTAAATGTTTTTCAATAAAAAAAATTTGTTCGTGAAATTAAAAAAAAAAAAAATAGAAAATTTCATCAACTAGAATCCTCGTAATAAAAAATTTGTTGTAAAATTGCAGTTTTTTTTTTGTAAAATGACCTTTCAAAATGGTAGAATACAATTACGAAAATAAATTTGTAAAATTACCAATACAACTCTAGTTCTTGTTTGAGCAAAGTACAAGAATTTTTGTTAAAAAACAAGGGAAATTGTTAAATAATGGTAGAACGGGATTACAAGGCGTTTTACAAGTTTTTTTTTTTTGAGTGTACATAATTTTTTTGTCCAAATTGGTCTTAAAAGTTGGGAAATGTAAAGTAAAAAATATATAAAAAAAATATATAAAAACGTGATTTTGGTCCAAAAATGATGATCAGCATCTGTGGACCAAAATCGCTGATCAGCAGTTTTGGAACAAAATCGCGTTTTTATATATTTTTAATATTTTTTAGATAACATATGTAAGATTTTTCAACTTTTGAGACCAATTTGGATTAAAATTAATTTTAACGTTTCAAAAGCAGCTTAAAAAAACTTCAAAACTGCGATTTTGATCCACATATGTCAAAATCGCGGTTGTGAAATTTTTTTTAATATTTTTTTTTTTAAAAATTTTTGAGCCGGATTTGGTCAAAAAATTGGGACATCAATTTTGGTCGAAATACGTAATTTTTTGCAACTTTTTTTAGATAAACCGGTTTATTGGCTACAGATACACTCAAAAAAATACGTTAGTAGATTTACTAATTTTTTTTGCTAACGCTAACTTAGCTAACTTTTAGCAAATTTTTAGTTGTGATTAGCATGTTAGCAAAAAATTCTTGTAAACTTCATTTAGCACATTAGAAATTTTAAACAAACTTTGAACTAATTTCTTTTGCTAAATTTGAAATTGAGTTGACAACATTTTTACAAGATTTTTTGCTAATATTAGCAAAAATAAATGGTAAATTTTTTTTTATTTTCAGAAAACTTAAAATGGCGCTATCTTGGAAACTAAGCCAGATAGAGCAAAATGGGGGCCATTTTTGGTTCTCGGGCTCATAGTATCGTCGGTCCTCTTCACATGTGTGGACCCTAATGGGTCCTAACTTTGGATCCAAAAAAGTTAGCATTCCCGAAAATTTTAAAATGCTCATATCTCGGTAAATATTGCCGACACAACAAAAAGTCCAAAAGCATTTTTGTAGCTCTCAACACGTAGAATAATCAAAAGCTCTCCGAGTAATATTTTTGAAGTTATCGAGTTTTGTAATTCTCAAAACCCCGGTGGTCCCCTAAAATCACGTTTCTCAAAAACTAAGCAAGGTAGAGCGATACGGACACTAATTTTGGATCAAAAACTATGACAATTTTTAAGGAACCCAAGTAGGGGTAGGCCCATCGGGGTCTGGACCTATCGGGTCCGAACCCAATGGGGTCCACAAATGTGTATGAACTAAGTTAAAATAAAAAAAATTTCAGTTAACTAATTTTTAGCAAAACGTTTTTGCTAACTTTACCAAAAAAATTGTAGGTTAAAAATCAGCAAAGTTTCTTGTAGGTTTACAAGCTTTTTTTGCTAACTTTTTTTTTTGAGTGTAGTGATAGTTTTAAAGCCACAAAAATTATAAAAAAATGGTAAATTTACAAGTAAAGTGGTAAATATATTTAAAAAAATGGTAAATTTACAAACAATAATTGTAAATTTACAAAAAAAATTGTTTAAAATTTACCAATTTTTGGTAGTGATAGTTTTTAATCCACAAAAATTACTGAAAAAAGAAAAATAGAAAATTTTCAACAAAAATTTTAGGACTTTATGAATTTTTTTTTTTTAAATCTTTTTTAATAATTCTTTACTCCAAACGCAAAAAAAAAGTGTGCCTGGGAACCAGAAAATTAAAAAAAAATTTTTTTTTTGTTAAAACATAATTTTTTTTTTTGTAAATCAACGAGAATCCCCGTAAAAAAATTGTCAACTTCTTTTTTAAATGTTTTTCAATAAAAAAAAAAAATTTGTCCGGGACTTGGAAATTTTTTTTTAAAAAATAGAAAATTAAAAAAAAAAATATTTTTTGTTTTTGTTAAACAACATAAATCCTCGTAATAACATAATTTTTGTAAAATAACAGTTTTTTTTGTAAATCAACTATAATCCTCGTAATAAAAGCTTTGTTGTAAAATTACAGTTTTTTTTTTTTTTGTAAAATGACCTTTCAAAATGGTACAATACAATTGCGAAAATAAATTTGTAAAATTACCAATAAAACTGTAGTTCTCGTTTGAGCAAAGTACAAGAATTTTTGTTAAAAAACAAGAAAAATTGTTAAATATTGGTAGAACGGGATTACAAGACATTTGACCAGGCGTTTTAAAAGTTTTTTTTTGTTTGAGTGTATGTACAAATTAAGTCCGAATATAGTCCAATTCTAATCAGACCTTAAAAAACTTACAAACAAAGTTTTAATCAAATATTTTCCATTTTCATGAATTTTGAACGATTTATGTGAATATCGGGAGGTTTGTTGGTATTTAGTTTTCAAAAAAATTTGAAAACTAAATAAGAAAATTCAGAAAATATATGAAAAAATCAGAAAAATTCAGAAGATTCAAAAAAAAAAAAATTAAAATAAGAAATTCGAAAAACTCTGAAAAATTAAGTAAATTTAAAACCGCAAATCCAAAAAAGAAGATTTTTGAATCCCGCTGACGTAAATTTACAATCTAGGACTCAGCTCCTCCGATTATAAAATTCTTACTTATTAAACCTAAAATTCTTAAAATGAAGTATTATGTTCACTGTTAACTGTTGACCATATAAGGGTTAAAAAACCCCAGCCAATATAAATGTAAAAATAATTAAAAATAAAATTAAGGAGAAAAATGTTAATTGTTTTTATGTTACAAAAATAAATATAAAATATTTTTTTTTTTTTTCATTTCATACATACATATATGACAATATAATGTGGTATGTTTTTGTATAATTTTTTTATTTTTTTACATTATGATGCATTTCATGATAATTAAATATTATACAAATGACATCATGATGGAATATGTAAAAAAATTAATATATATTTAAATACAGAAAACTTTGTAACTTTAATAAAAGTTACTACTAAAAAAAAAGGAAAATATTTCCATATGTATGTATTTTACAACTGTCTGGAAAAGTTTTTCAAAATAATAAAAAAACCGAAAAATATAATAAAATTTATTTAAACAAAATAAATATAATTTTTGGTAACATATTGTTTTGAATTTAGTATGAACAGAAAATGTTTTTAAACAAAAAATAAAAGCAAAAAGTTTGTTATATAATTTTGTTTTAAAACAACAGTTTTCTTTTTCTTGTTATCAAAACTGTTTTTATACCCTCCACTTAGTGATAGAGGGTATATATAAGTTTGTCATTCCGTTTGTAACTCATCGAAATATCGGTCTGGGACCCCATAAAGTATATCACAAAATCCACCAGAAAACACATAAAAAATGCTATTTTCTGACCTTAGGTCTTTAGATTTTCTTTATATTAACGGTATGCATTCTCAATGAATCCAATAAAACATATCCATTTTCAGTTTTTTTAATATTAAAAAAATCGCGATTTTTTCGCGAATTTAATTTTCTTCAAAAATTTAAAAAATCAAAAAAGTATGTTAATTTGAAGAGCCATATCTTCTAAAGTATTTATCGGATTTCTACGATTCAAAAAGCATTTAATTCAAACGTTCGTCCTTTTTTATACCAATGGAATAAAAAAAAAAGTTTTCCAAAAAAAGTGCATTTTTGATGCAAATGCAATTTTTGGATGCATTTTTTTAAACTTTCTCCCCCTTCAATTTTTTTAAAACCTGCATAATTCGAAAATATGGAATTTTTTACACAAAATTGAGTACCGTTTTTTTTGTGACAGCGTTTCAAAAAATCTTCGTGATTTTTTTAAAACTACTTATTTGATTTTTTCCATACAAAAAATCAATTTAATGTTTATTTTGCAATTTTATCAAAAAAGTATGTAACTTTAAAAAGCCATTTCTTCGAAAGTATCTATCGGATTTCTACGACTCAAAAAGCATTCGATTCAACTGATTATCCGTTTTTATACCAATGCACTAACAAAAAATATTTTTTTAAAAAAATGCATTTTTGATGCAAATGCAATTTTTGGATGCATTTTTTAAAACTTTCTCCCCCTTCAATTTGTTTGAAACCTGCATAAATCGAAAATATAACATTTTTTAAATAAAATTGGGTACATTTCTTTTTGTGACGGCGTTTCACAAAATTTTCGTGAGTTTTTTAAAAAATGCTTATGTAGTTTTTCCTTAGACTAAAATTTTTTTTTGTTATTTTATGAATTTTATGAAAAAATTGTATGGAAAAACTAATAAGGTATTTTTAAAAAAATTACAAAATTTTTACAAAACTCCGTCACAAAAAAAACGGTACGCAATTTTGTGTAAAAAATGCCATGTTTTCGATTTATGTAGGTTTAAAAAAAATTGAAGGGGGAGAAAGTTTTAAAAAATGCATCCAAAAAATGCATTTGCATCAAAAATGCACTTTTTTTAAAAAATATTTTTTTTTATTACATTAATAAAAAGTAAGGCTATCGTCTGAATCGAATGCTTTTTGAATTGAAGAAATCCGATAGATACTTCCGATGATATGCACTCAAAATAATTACTCTGTTAAATACTCTGTAAAATGACTGTAATCTCAATTCGACAGATATTTGACAAAGTTATCTGTCGAAATACAGATTTTAAGAAAATACTTCGTATTTTCTTGTGACCGAAAAACAAAATTTTGTAAAATTGGAGTTACTCGCTAAAAACTTGTAATTTTCACAAAAATAAAAAAGTAAATTTACAATTTGGAAGCATTAAAGCGGGAAAATTTAACAAAATTTTAATTTTAATTAATTTAATTTTAATTAATGTTTTTGAAGCAGAGAAGTTTTACTCATAAATTGGATTTAACTAAAACTTTGTAAATTTACAGTTTTTTTTTTGTAAAATTTTGAACTCATAAATGCATTTAACTAAAACTTTGTTAATTTACAGAGTTTTTTGGTAAAATTCTTCTTGGTTTTATCAGTATTTTACAGATAATTCTGTAAATTGACAGTTTTTTTTTTGATCGAAATCATTTTACAGAGTTTTCTTCGTAAAATAACAAAAAATCTTGCTGGTTGGAAATCTATGGTATTTTCTGCTGGCTCAGCAGAGTATCTCTGTAATTTAACAGAGTGATTATTTTGAGTGTGGCTATTCAAAGTAGCATACTTTTTTGATTTTTTCAATTTTTGAAGAAAATTAAATTCGCGAAAAAATCGCGATTTTTTTTAAATATAAAAAACTGAAAATGGATATGTTTAATTGGCTCTATAGAGCACATGTGTACAAAAAATTAGATAAATTTGAAGACCCTCGGTCAGATTTTATAAAATCTTTGCTGGATTTCATGATATATATTCATGATGCCCGATCGGTTTTAAGACATTCTACACTCAAAAAAAAAAGTTTGTAAATTTACAAGTAAAAGGTCTTGTAATTCTATTTTACTAATATTTTTGTCTTTTTACAAAAATTGTTGTATATTTAATAAAACGAAAACTACAGTTTGCTTTGTAATTTTACTATTATATGTTGGTAAATTTATTTTACAAATTTTTTTAGGTAAATTTACAAAAAAGTGAATTATTTTACAAATTAAAAAAATATTACAAGGTGTTTAGTTTTTTTACACAAGAAAACTGTAATTGTACAACATAATTTTACTTGATGTTATTTAGTCTTTTTACCAAAAAAATGTTTTATTACAAACATTTTTTTTTTTTAAGATCGTTTAAAAGGTTTTCAGTTTGAAATGTATGTATTGAAAAGTACAAAATTCCAATATAATTTTACAAAACTTATTTTATTACTAGAATTAATGTTGTTTTACAAAAAAAAAATTAATTATTCAACAATAGGACACGCAAAAATTTTCTAAGTTCAGATTTTTTTTTGCGTTTTGGAGTAAAAAATTTAGTTAAAAATAATTTTTTATAAATAATTTTTACACCATTTTTTTTTTGGTAATTTGCGTTAAGTAAAATACCACAATTTTTATGTGTTTCTACTATATAATTGTTCTAGTTTTTTTTTTTTTGTATTTTTACCATTTTTTTTGTGATTTTACCATATTTTTTTGGTAATTGTTTTTTAAATTTGGTACCTAAAATGTCAATAGAAAGCTGCCAATTATGAAAAATCAAATTTTTCTTATTTTAATTGGTACTTAAACATCCAATCTACAATATCCAAAATTTTTTTTTCCGATTTTTTAAAAATACTTGTGAAAATAATTAAAAATTAAAAAAAAAAATTTTATTTTTTGACTAATTTTTCCTGAAAATATAAGAAATTTCTTGTGTAGCCTCCTTCGCAATTCTCATATGTTCTACTTAAGAAAAACGAATTGTCGAAAAAAAAAATAAAAAAGTGCAGTGTTATACTTTAAAAAGTTTGTTAAAAGTGTTCAAGTGAAAAAAAAAATCATTTCAGGTTGTTGAAGTGCTACTCCAGCGGCCGAAGAAGGAAAAATAAGATGCACCAATGGAAAAAAACCTTTAAATTTACAAAACAAATATGTAAATAAACCAAATTTTTTTGAAAAATTTGCAAAACAAATATGAAAAGTTAAAAAACAAAATTGTATACTTACGAAAAAAGTTGTAATTTTACAAAAATGAAATAGAAAATACAAAAACAATATTGTAAATTTACAAATTTTATGGTTAAACTACTGTTTTTACGGCAAAAAAATTAGGAAAAATGGTACATATACAATAAAAATTGTAAATTTACCACTTTTTATTGTAAATATACAAGTTTTTTGTATAAAAAAACAGTAGTTTAACCAAATAATTTGTTAATCGACAATTTATTTTTTCCATTTTCTATTTTTCCTTGTAAAATAACAACCTTTTTCTGTAAGTTTACAATTTTGTTTTGTAAATTTACCAAATTTTTTGCAAATTTACAAAAAAAATGTTCACCTCGAAGATGATATTTTACAAAAAAAATTGTAAATTTACATTTTCTTTTGTTAAATCAATTTACAAATTATCCCCGTAACTTTACGGGGATTCTTGCTAGTACATATTTTACAAAACCTGCCCCGTAAAATCACGGGGATTTTATGTCATTTTACAAACTTTTTTTTTTGAGTGTAGCGATGTCCGTCTGTCCGTCTGTCTGTCTGTCTGTCTGTCTGTGGAAAATGCTCTCGCGGACAAAATATTGCACAGAGATGACTGAAACTTAACATATATATTGGAAGTTCTCCCGAGAAGTTTGGTATTGCATTTGAGCGATATCGGTTCAGCGGTTCAAAAGTTATGAACGCAAATGTAAGCACACCTCAAAAATTTCAGTACATTCAACATAACCTAAAAATACAAAATGTTTTAATTCGGCTTCTGGTTGACATATGTGAACATAATTGAACAACAAATGGTATTTAAACAAGTACGAACATATTTTTTGACAAAAAAAGAAAAAAATCGCGGATTTTTTTTTTTTTTTTAATTTTTTTTCGCGGAAAGTAATTTCCTTTTAAATAAAGTTGTTTGCAATAATCTTTTAGAAATTGTGGTGGGTATTACTACATTCGGCAAGGCCGAATTTAACTTTTTTACTTGTTTTATATTACATTTTTTAAAAATGCAATTCTGTTTTTGTTTTAGTTTCCCAGTTGGCAAAATAAAATCACACCTGACATACTGCTGACTCTCCCTTTATGAAATCGCTGACATCTTCATACAATTTTTCAAAATGTCATCAATGACATGTCAGCAGTTGGTCAGCAGTGTCCACTAGTATCGGTGGCCACTAACAATTCGTTTAAACAACCGCTGACCAAGTGCTGACATGTCATTGATGACATTTTGAAAAATTGTATGAAGATGTCAGCAATTTTATAAAAGGGAGAGTCAGCAGTATGTCAGGTGTGATTTTTTTTGCCGACTGGGATTTTAACCAAATAAAGTCAAAAGTATTATTTACGTTTGTTTAAGAATTACAAAAAAATAAAGCAGAAAAACAAAGTTTAAAGAGGGGAAGTTCCATAGCAAATTTCATAATACTTTTTTTTTTTGTCTTTTTGGTTCATCTTTGACAAAAAAGATTAAGTTAAGCTAGAATATCACCCACAAAGTACGAACAAACATTTTTTTAAACAAATCCCCTGAAAACCAAAAAAATATGAACAACAGATAACTTTAAAAACAGCAAAAGTTAAAAAAAATAGCTAAAAGTAAAGTCTATATGACGTTGTCGTATTTAGGAAATTTTTGTTATATATACACAAAAAAAGACTTGTCAAATTACTAGGAAAAGTCTCGTAATCCCATTTTACCAATATTTGACATTTTTGCTTGTTTTTTAACAAACAAATTTGGATCGAATTTACATTTTTTTTTTGTAATTTTACAATTTTTTTTTTGT
Source organism: Pegoplata infirma (assembly GCA_963921195.1). Classification (NCBI taxonomy): domain Eukaryota; kingdom Metazoa; phylum Arthropoda; class Insecta; order Diptera; family Anthomyiidae; genus Pegoplata; species Pegoplata infirma. Next base: position 178,679 of record CAWUER010000424.1, on the reverse strand, counting down.
AATTTTACAAATTTGCAAGATAATTAAAAAAAAAATTTAGTAAATTCACGAGAATTCCTAGTAATTTTTATTGCGCTAAAAAAACTGTAAATTTACAATTTTATTGGTAAAAAGCTTGTAAAATTATAAAATTGTTGGCAAAAAGCTTGTAAAATTATTAGGAATTCTCGTAAAATAGGAGGTAGCAAAATCTAGTAAAATTTCGAAACCTCTTTGTAAATTTAGTCGTGTCAAAAAATTTGTAAATTTACAATTTTATTGGTAAAAACCTTGTAAAATTACAAAATTATTGGTAAAAATCTTGTAAAATTACCAGGAATTTTTGTCAAATAGGAGGTAGCAAACAAAAAAAAAGTTACACGTTTTTCTTGTAATTTTACAAGGTTTCTTTTTGAGTGTGGGTAAATCGAAAAAATTCGGGAAAAACTTAAAAAAATTTAAAAAAATTAATTTTTGGTAAAAAATAAATCCGCGTTTTTTTTTTTTTTTGTCAAAAAATATGTTGGTACTTGTTTAGATACCATTTGGTGTTCAATTATGTTCACATATGTCAACCGAATTAAAGCATTTTTAGGTTATGTTGAATGTACACTCAAAAAAAAAAAAAAAACTTGTAAAGTTACAAAGTCCCGTGATTTTACGAGGCTATTCTCGTAAAATAGGAGGTAGGTAAAATTCTCGTAAAATTACGAGAATTTCCTCTTAATTTGGAATGCGCCAAAAATTGGTAAAATAACCAATTTTATTGGTAAAAATATTGTTTTAAAACCGGAAAAATAAAAAAAGAATGATAAAAATGTTTAAAAAAAATGATAAATTTACACTCCAAAATGGTAAATTTACAAAAAAAAAAAATTTTGTTTAACAATATAAATCCTCGTAATAAAATCATTTTTGTAAAATAACTGTTTTTTTAGTAAATTAATCGTAATAAATTTTTCAACTTTTTTTGTCAACTTTTTTTTTTAAATATTTTTCAATAAAAATAAAAAAAAATTTGTTCGGGACTTGCAAAATTTAAAAAAAAAAATAGAAAATCTACAAAAAAAAATTTTTTTTTTTTTGTTAAACAACATAAATCCTCGTATAACTTAATTTTTGTAAAATAACAGTTTTTTATGTAAATCAACTAAAATCCTCGTAATAAAAACTTTTTTGTAAATTACAGTTTTTTTTGTAAAATAACCATTCAAAATGGTAGAATACAATTACGAAAATAAATTTGTAAAATTACCAATAAAACTGTAAATCTCGTGTGAGCAAAGTACAAGATTTTTTGTTAAAAAACCAGGAAAATTGTTAGATATTGGTAGAACAGGATTACAAGGCATTTTACCAGGCGTTTTACCAGTTTTTTTTAGTGTACTTTAAATATAAACTACACCATTTACAGATGTAATTCGAAAAAGATCAATTGTAATTCGAAGATTCTATTTGTAATTCGAAGATTATATTTGTAATTCGAAGATTCCATTTGTAATTCGAAGATTCCATTTGTAATTCGAATACTCCAATTGTAATTCGAAGATTCCAATTGTAATTCGAATACTCCAGTTGTAATTCGTAAAAGATCAATTGTAATTCGTAAAAGATCAATTGTAATTCGTAAAAGATCAATTGTAATTCGAAAAAGATCAATTGTAATTCGAAAAAGATCAATTGTAATTCGTAAAAGATCAATTGTAATTCGAAAAAGATCAATTGTAATTCGTAAAAGATCAATTGTAATTCGTAAAAGATCAATTGTAATTCGAAGATTCCATTTGTAATTCGTAAAAGATCAATTGTAATTCGTAAAAGATCAATTGTAATTCGAAAAAGATCAATTGTAATTCGAAAAAGATCAATTGTAATTCGTAAAAGATCAATTCTAATTCGTAAAAGATCAATTGTAATTCGTAAAAGATCAATTGTAATTCGAAAAAGATCAATTGTAATTCGTAAAAGATCAATTGTAATTCGAAAAAGATCAATTGTAATTCGTAAAAGATCAATTGTAATTCGAAAAAGATCAATTGTAATTCGTAAAAGATCAATTGTAATTCGTAAAAGATCAATTGTAATTCGAAGATTCCAATTGTAATTCGAAAAACATCAACTGAATTTACATTGATAATTTACGAATTACAATTGGAATCTTCGAATTACAATTGATCTTTTACGAATTACAATTGATCTTTTACGAATTACAATTGATCTTTTTCGAATTACAATTGATCTTTTACGAATTACAATTGATCTTTTTCGAATTACAATTGATCTTTTACGAATTACAATTGATCTTTTTATACCCTACACCACTCTGTGGTACAGGGTATATTGAGTTTGTGCTGATGTTTGTAACTACCCGAAATATTGGTCCTAGACCTACCTTCAAGTATACCGATCGACTCAGAATAACTTTTTGAGTCGATTTAGCGATGTCCGTCCGTCCGTCCGTCGGTCTGTCCGTCCGTCCGTCCGTCCGTCTGTCCATCTATCGGTTTAAGCACAATACAGGTCGCAATTTTCAATCAATTGACCTGAAATTTGAAACTTAAGCATCTTTTGGCCCAAGGACGAAGCCTATTGAAATTGGAGAAAATCGGTCCATGTTAAGACTTAGCCCCCATACAAACGCCCCCTTTGGATTCGGCTTCAATGACTCTAATAACCGTATTATAATAGATATCGCTTTGAAATTCAGCAAGTAATCAAATTTTGTATGCACAAATCACCATTCCAAATTTCAAAGGAATCGGGTCAGTCCTTCTGGTAGTCCCCATACAAACCACCTTCCCGATATTCACATAATTCCCTCAAAATTCATAAAAATGGAAATATTTGATAAAATATTTATTTTTAGGTGCTAAACGTGTACTTTAGCAACCTTATCAAATCGGAATATAATTGGGCCATTTTGGGACTTAGTCCCCCATATAAAAATTTCGACCGATATTCAGTTAAATTGTTCTATTGACAATCTATTGTGTTTTCTACACTAAATAAAGATCTAGCAAAAGACAGATACAATCGGTCCATGTTTGGACTTGGGACCCATTTTCCGGAAAACTCTGGTGTAGGGTATCATATGATCGGTCTTGACCGACTATAACTTTCTTACTTGTTCGAATTACAATTGATCTTTTACGAATTACAATTGATCTTTTACGAATTACAATTGATCTTTTACGAATTACAATTGATCTTTTTCGAATTACAATTGATCTTTTTCGAATTACAATTGATCTTTTACGAATTAAAATTGATCTTTTACGAATTACAAATGGAATCTTCGAATTACAATTGATCTTTTACGAATTACAATTGATCTTTTACGAATTACAATTGATCTTTTTCGAATTACAATTGATCTTTTACGAATTACAATTGATCTTTTTCGAATTACAATTGATCTTTTACGAATTACAATTGATCTTTTACGAATTTCAATTGGAATCTTCGAATTACAAATGGAATCTTCGAATTACAATTGGAGTATTCGAATTACAAATGGAATCTTCGAATTACAAATGGAATCTTCGAATTACAAATGGAATCTTCGAATTACAAATAGAATCTTCGAATTACAATTGATCTTTTTCGAATTACATCTGTAAATGGTGTAAATAAAATTCTAAGAAATTTTGTAAAATTCTCAAAAATCAGGAAAATGTTGGAAAATCTGAATGCTATAAGAATAAGAAATCTGGATAAATCGGAAAAAATTTAAAAAAATTTTTGAAAAATTAATTTTAATTAAAATAATATTGCAAAATTCAGAAAAGTTTAAAAACATTGAAAAATTGTATAGAATTTATAAAAATTTAGAGTAAATCTCGAAAATTTCGAAAAAATAGTAAAATTTATAAAAATTAATTATAATAAGGAAAAAATGTGAAAGGTTTCAAAAAAATTCCAAAAAAAAACGGGGCAATTCTGAAAATTTTAGAAATTTTATTTTTGAAAAAAGTCAGAAAATCAGTTTCCTGTTTGTAAATCGAATATCAACGATACATTGATCAGGGGCACAGAACATATTTTGTGGAATCCTATACCGCTAGAGCTATGATAGGAGTCAGGTAAAAATATTTTTACGCACTTGTTCATATAATTTTTCCCCTTTAAGCCCATCGTAAACCCTAAAACAGTTAAATTTTCTTCTTTTTTTTTGTGTAATTTTGAAGTGCTTCTCATTGCTATTACATTAAAGTGTGAATATACAACAGCCAAATACATTGAACTCTAACACAAAACATTACACATGTTATTTTACTGGTATTACATTCTTGGAAAAAAACGACATTTGTACCCATTTACAACAGTGTTATTATTGTTCAATTGCCTACGAAAACTTGGTCGGTTGGTTAATACCTCGTTTTATTGTTTTTCTTCTTTTTTTTTGTTCACAAATTGCATTGATTCTTTTGGGCACATAGAATTTTACTTGTACTTGTACGTTGTGCCAATACATACACTCAAAAAAAAAAGTTTGTAAAATGACATAAAATCCCCGTGATTTTACGGGGCAGGTTTTGTAAAATATGTACTAGCAAGAATCCCCGTAATGTTACGGGGATAATTTGTAATTTGATTTGACAAAAAATTGTGTAAATTTACAATTTTTTTTTTGTAAAATATTAACTTTGAGGTGAACATTTTTTTTTGGAAATTTACAAAAAATTTGGTAAATTTACAAAACAAAATTGTAAACTTACAGAAAAAGGTTGTTATTATACAAAGAAAATATAGAAAATGAAAAAAAATAATTGTAGATTAACAAATTATTTGGTTAAACTACTGTTTTTACCGCAAAAAAATATTGAAAAACTGGCATATTTACAATAAAAATTGTAAATTTGTAAAACAAATTGTAAACTTACAAAAACAAAATTGTAAATTTACAAATTGTTTGGTTAAACTACCGTTTTCATGGCAAAAAACTTGTATATTTACAATAAAAATTGGTAAATTTATAATTTTTATTGTAAATATACCATTTATTCTTATTTTTGCCGTAAAAACAGTAATTTAACCAAATAATTTGTAAATTTACAATATTGATTCTGTATTTTCTACTTAATTTTTGTAAAATTACAACTTTTTTCTGTAAGTATACAATTTTGTTTTTTAAATTTTCATGTGTGTTTTGTAAATTTACAAAAAATTTGGTTTATTTAAATATTTGTTTTGTAAATTTAAAGGGTTTTTCCATTGGCGCATCTTATTTTTCTTTTTTTGGCAGCTGGAGTAGCACTTCAACAACCTGAAATGATTTTTTTTCACTTGAACACTTTTAACAAACTTTTTAAAGTAAAACACTGCATTTTTTTATTTTTTTTTCGGCATTTCGTTTTTCTTAAGTAGAACATATGAGAATTGCAAAGGAGGCTACACAAGAAATTTCTTATATTATCAGGAAAAATTAGACAAAAAAAATGTTGGATATTGTAGATTGGATGTTTAAGTACCTGTTAAAATAAGAAAAACTTAATTTTTTATAATTGACAGATTTTCATTGACATTTTAGGTGCCAAATTAAAAAAAAATTACCAAAAAAATATGGTAAAATTACCAAAAAAAATGGTAAAAATGCAAAAAAACTAGAACAATTATATAGTAGAAACACATAAAAATTGTGGTATTTTACTTAACACGAATTACCAAAAAATGGTGTAAAAATTAAATTTTTTTTCTAAAGTTTTCAATTAGTTGAACAATTTTTGTGTCCGGAACTTAAAAAATTTCCAAATTTTTTTTTCATGAAATTTTTTATTTATAAAAAATTATTTTTAACTAAATTTTTTACTCCAAAACGCAAAAAAAAATCTGAACTTAGAAAATTTTTGAGTGTCCTATTGTTGAATAATTTTTTTTTTGTAAAACAACATTAATTCTAGTAATAAAATACACTCAAAAAAAAAAAACTGTAATGTTAGCAAAAAAAGCTTGTAAACCTACAAGAAAATTTGCTGATTTTGAACCCACAATTTTTTTGCTAAAGTTAGCAAAAATGTTTTGCCAATAATTAGTTAACAAAAAATTTTTTTTTTTGACACATTTGAGGACCCCATTGGGTTCGGACCCGATAGGTCCAGACCCCGATGGGCACAGACCTAGTTGGGTTCCTTAAAAATCGTCACAGTTTTTGATCCAAAATTTGTGTCCGTTTCGCTCTACCTTGCTTAGTTTCTGAGATACGTGATTATAGGGGACCACTGGGGTCTTGAGAATTAAAAAACTCGATAACTTCAAAAATATTACTCGGAGAGCTTTTGACTATTTTGCGTTCTTGTTCTACGTATTGAGGGCTACAAAAATGCTTTTGGACTTTTTGTTGTGTCGGCAATATTTACCGAGATATGAGCATTTTAAAATTTTCGGGAATGCTAACTTTTTTGGATCCAAAGTTAGGGCCCATTAGGGTCCACACATGTGAAGAGGACCCGCGAAAGTATGGAGATTCTAAGAACCAAAAATGCCCTCCATTTTGCTCTATCTGGCTTAGTTTCCGAGATAGAGCCATTTTAAGTTTTCTGAAAATAAAAAAAAATTTACCATTATTTTTGCTAATGTTAGCAAAAAATCTTGTAAAAATGTTGTCAACTCAATTTCAAATCTTAGCAAAAGAAATTAGTTCAACGTTTGTTTAAAATTGCTAATGTGCTAAATGAAGTTTACAAGAATTTTTTGCTAACATGCTAATCTCAACTAAAAATTTGCTAAAAGTTAGCTAACTAGCATTAGCAAAAAAAAATTAGTAAATCTACTAACGTATTTTTTTGAGTGTAAGTTTTGTAAAATTACATTGGAATTTTGTACTTTTCAGTACATACATTTCAAACTGAAAACCTTGTAAACGATCTTAAAATAAAAATGTTTGTAATAAAACATTTTTTTGGTACACGCAAAAAAATATTTTGCCAAGCGCTTGGGAGGAATCACGTTAAACAATATTTTTTCGTATATTATGCAAAAACTTATAACATTTTACCAAGCGTTTGCTTGTTTTATCTTAAAGTTAGTAAAACTATGCAAGCTCATGGGAAATTTCTTGAAACGTTTGCAAAGTTAGGTATAATTATGCAAGCGCTTGGTAAAATATTATTAGTTCTCGAATAATATACGCAAAAATCTTGTTTAATGTGATTCCTCCCAAGCGCTTGGTAAAATATTTTTTTGCGTGTAGAAAGACTAATTAACATCAAGTAAAATTTTGTTGTACAATTACAGTTTTCTTGTGTAAAAAAACTAAACACCTTGTAATATTTTTTTAGTTTGTAAAATAATTCTCTTTTTTGTAAATTTACCTAAAAAATTTGTAAAATAAATTTACCAACATATAATAGTAAAATTACAAAGCAAACTGTAGTTTTCGTTTTATTAAATATACAACAATTTTTGTAAAAAGACAAAAATATTAGTAAAATAGAATTACAAGACCTTTTACTTGTAATTTTACAAACTTTTTTTTTTGAGTGTACAAACGCATTCAAATTTAAAATTTATACACTTGTCTACATACATATGTTTGTGTAAAATTACTAATACAAACATACATTTAGTAGGTACATACCACACGTTTGGTATGTAACCATGTAAATTTTATTACAAACGTTGAAAGAGATGTAAGGTGTGAGTTGTATAAAAGGTGATTATATTTTGTTACCTGCAGAAACGTAAAAATGTTTTACTAATTGTCTTAGAGATGAGCGATGATTTTTGTTATAACATAATTCACGTTCATCAACATCAGTCACGTGAAAAACGTGTCGAAGAAAATAATTTGATATTTCAAAATAAAGATGAATTCAGAAAAATCATTTTAAATTCAGAAAAGTCCCGGAAATTCTGGGCAAATCAAATATTGAGGGACAACTCCCCCTTCGCCATAAATATTTCCAAAGAGATAAAATATCGTTTCGGCACATAATTAATACAATTTGATAATTATTTAAAATATTTTTTTATAAACTTGCTAAAAAAAATGCCAAATTACTAGGAAAAGTTTCATAATCCCATTTTACCAATATTTGACAGTTTTCCCTGTTTTTTTAACAAATCGAAATTTAATTTTTTTTGTAATTTTACAATTTTTTTTTAATTTTACATTTTTTTTGTAATTTTACAAATTTTCAAGATAATTTTACAAAAAAAATCTAGTAAATTCTCGAGAATTCCTTGTAATTTTAATTGTGTCAAAAAACTGTAAATTTACAATTTTATTGGTAAAAAGTTTGTAAAATTACAAAATTTTTGGTAAACCGCTTCGTAAAATTACTAGGAATTCTTGTCCAAAAGGAGGTTGCAAAAAATCTACACCATTTACAGATGTAATTCGAAAAAGATCAATTGTAATTCGAAGATTCTATTTGTAATTCGAAGATTCCATTTGTAATTCGAAGATTCCATTTGTAATTCGAAGATTCCATTTGTAATTCGAATACTCCAATTGTAATTCGAAGATTCCAATTGTAATTCGAATACTCCAGTTGTAATTCGTAAAAGATCAATTGTAATTCGTAAATGATCAATTGTAATTCGTAAAAGATCAATTGTAATTCGAAAAAGATCAGTTGTAATTCGAAAAAGATCAATTGTAATTCGTAAAAGATCAATTGTAATTCGAAAAAGATCAATTGTAATTCGTAAAAGATCAATTGTAATTCGTAAAAGATCAATTGTAATTCGTAAAAGATCAATTGTAATTCGAAAAAGATCAATTGTAATTCGTAAAAGATCAATTGTAATTCGAAAAAGATCAATTGTAATTCGTAAAAGATCAATTGTAATTCGAAGATTCCAATTGTAATTCGAAAAACATCAACTGAATTTACATTGATAATTAACGAATTACAATTGGAATCATCGAATTACAATTGATCTTTTACGAATTACAATTGATCTTTTTCGAATTACAATTGATCTTTTACGAATTACAATTGATCTTTTACGAATTACAATTGATCTTTTACGAATTACAATTGATCTTTTTCGAATTACAATTGATCTTTTACGAATTACAATTGATCTTTTACGAATTACAAATGGAATCTTCGAATTACAATTGATCTTTTACGAATTACAATTGATCTTTTACGAATTACAATTGATCTTTTTCGAATTACAATTGATCTTTTACGAATTACAATTGATCTTTTACGAATTACAATTGATCTTTTACGAATTACAATTGATCTTTTTCGAATTACAATTGATCTTTTTCGAATTACAATTGATCTTTTACGAATTACAATTGATCTTTTACGAATTACAATTGATCTTTTACGAATTACAATTGATCTTTTACGAATTACAATTGGAATCTTCGAATTACAAATGGAATCTTCGAATTACAATTGGAGTATTCGAATTACAAATGGAATCTTCGAATTACAAATGGAATCTTCGAATTACAAATAGAATCTTCGAATTACAATTGATCTTTTTCGAATTACATCTGTAAATGGTGTAGTAAACTTACGAAACCTCTTTGTAAATTTTATCGTGTCAAAAAATTTGTAAATTTACAATTTTATTAGTAAAAACCTTGTACAATTACAAAAAACAAAAAAACCCGAAAATGTTAAAAAAATCAGGAAAACTTATTTTTTTTTTTAAATTCAGAAAAAATCAGTTTCAAATAAACTTTTACTCGGTAATTGCTGTAAATCGATTACTATTTCTCCAGTTTTCGATCACTATTTCAACTGTTACATTCAGAATAACAAATTTAATAAACTTCCTTGGGTAGCAGCTATAAACAACAGAAAATTTTGCTAGTCATATAATTAAATTATTTATTTACCTTAGTTATACTTTGTATATATAATTTAGTGCCATTATGGGCTATTTTCTCACTTATTTTCTTTCCCTGGCTCTATTATAGTTTTTCTGTTTGGGTATATTCATTCATTCAGTCACTTCAGTCATTCACTTAACAAACGCATTAAAGAAAATGGCATTAGTTAGAGTTATAAAGTACACTGCGAATCACATCAATAAGGAATCGAGTTTTTCACTTTTTAATCGAATATATCTTTGTAACGAATAAGCGGAAAAATATAAAAAAATGCACTGATAGAGACCATTATATAGCTAATAACTTCAAATAATAACGATAATCAAAAGACTGAAAGAAGTCCTTTAAAAAAATATTTTTCGGCAACTTGTTAAAAAATTACTAGTTTTTTATGAATCACTTGAATAAGGAATTTTTTAATTCAGACCAAGTAGGACCTGAATCCAATTTGTTATGGATAGCAGTTCCTTAAACAATAAAAACAAAACAGGTTTGTTTCGAATTTCAATAAAAATGAGACTAACAACAGCTCTTAGATCTTCCGAAAAGAAAAAAGTACAGTATTTAAAGTCCAAAGTGTTAAAGGCCGTTGAAATCGCGAAAATAATAGAGAGGGGCAAAAATATTGAATGCAATTATTTAAATAACATTAAGAACTATGGAAAAAACATGAATGGGGGAACTAAAATGGCAACAGCAGAACGAGATCGACATAAATTTTAAGAATTCCCTCGAATTCCACGTTGACAGGTTGCAAAATTCTCAAAGAAAGTGGTGATTTAATGAGTATTTGTACAGTCCATCACGATTTAAAATTAAATGAGTTCATAGTCTGTTGCAAATTGCAAAAAAAGCCACCCTTAGTTCCAAACTTAAGAAGCATCGATGGTAACGTAAGGAACAGTAATGATGCCACAGTAGAATAGCGCACCCCATACCATAACAACACCTTCTATGATCTGTCTGCTATGCAAAAACGGTTTTTATTATCTCAAATAATCGAAAACAATTGTATCCGTCTAATGCAACGGTATTATTATTTTTTTTCGTCGGAATAAATTACTTTGAAAAATTTCTTAGACCGTGTCATTGTATTCCTGCAGAGATTAAGGCGCTGCTTACTACGAGTGACATTCAGCGATTAGTTTTTGCATAATTTTCGACGAGCTATGAACTCACTTGACTTTTAAACGCGACGGACTGTACAAATACTCGCATTAACGCCACTTTATTTCAGAATTTTAAAAGATGGCGGCGTAGAATTTGGGGGAATTCTTAAAATTTTTGTTGATCTCGTTCAGTTGTTGCCATTTGAGTTCGCCCATTCATGTTTTTCCATAGTTCTGAATGTTGTTTAGATAATTGCATACAGCAGTTTTTTTCCTCTCTATTATTTCCGCGATTTCAACGATCTTTAACACTTTGAACTTCAAAGTCAGTACTTTTTCCTTTTCGGAAGAGCGAAGAGCTTTGGGAGTCCCATTTTTAATGAAATTCAAAACAAAACTGTTTTGTTTTTGTTGTTTGCGGGATTGCTATTCATTACAAATTGGATGCAGGTCCTACTTGGTCTGTATTACAAAAATCCTTATTCAAGTGATTCATAAAAAACTAGTAATTTTTTAACAAGTTGCCGAAAAATATTTTTTTATAGGACTTCTTTCAGTCTTTTGATTATTGTTATTATTTGACGTTATTAGCTATATAATGTTCTCTATCAGTGCATTTTTTTATATTTTTCCGCTTATTCGTTACAAAGATATATTCGATTAAAAAGTGAAAAACTCGATTCCTTACACTCAAAAAAAAAAATTTGTAAAATGACATAAAATCCCCGTGATTTTACGGGGCAGGTTTTGTAAAATATGTACTAGCAAGAATCCCCGTAAAGTTACGGGGATAATTTGTAAATTGATTTAACAAAAGAAAATGTAAATTTACATTTTTTTTTTGTAAAATATCATCTTCGAGGTGAACATTTTTTTTGTAAATTTGCAAAAAATTTGGTAAATTTACAAAACAAAATTGTAAACTTACAGAAAAAGATTGTTATTTTACAAGGAAAAATAGAAAGTATAAAAAAATAAATTGTAGATTAACAAATTATTTGGTTAAACTACACAGAAAAAAATAAAAATGAATTTCAATTACGAAATTCGTTGATTCAATTAAAAAATTAATTGATTTCGGACGTATCATGAAAATGCGCATATTAATTACTCATTTTGTTTGAAAACAGTTTTAAAACTTAATTAAATTGTTAATTGAATCAATTAAAGTTTAAATTGAAAATAAAATGGAAAACCAATTAAAATTGTAATTAAATAAACTAAAAAAAAAAAATAATATTAAATTAAAAATCAATAATATAGATTTATTGATTCACATAAAATGTTTAATTGAAAAAAGACCACAACTCAATTTAATTTTAAAGTTAAACTTCAAAAAATGCCCTAAAATAAATAAACATAGAATTTTTTTGTTTTTTATTATTAAGATTTTTTTTTTCTTTATTAAATATAAACAGTTGGTATAGTTTTGCATAGAAACATTATAGTAGTATTTTAAAATATCAATAACTATTTAAAACTACATTTTTATTTTTAAATCTTGTTATTGCATGCATTTTTGTCGCTTTAGTAAAGTTGAAACAAAAAAAAATTGTATTATATTTCAATGTGCAAAACACATCATATTATTTTTTTTTGTTTCAACTGTACAAATTTTATCAGCAAACAATTTATCCGCAACGACCAGTCGCCTTAAAGAAAACAATAAAACTAAATTTTGTTCTTGCGTTTTTATGTATTCATTGGCTGCTACCACCAAAATATACAAAACAATAGTTCAAAAGTTTTTTTTGTTGTTTTTTGCATTTTTATTTTTTCATTGGCTACTAACACTAATGCATACAAAACCGGTTTCGTTTGTTTATTTTATTTTTGTTTTCAGTAAAGTAAAGAATTCAATTAAAACATTAATTGAATCAATTAAAATGTTTAATTGAAGTTAAATTTAATATCAAATCCATTTTTAATTAAAAAAAAAATTACGATATTATTTTCTGTGTACTGTTTTTTATGCAAAAAACTTGTATATTTACAATAAAAAGTGGTAAATTTAAAATTTTTATTGTATATGTACCATTTTTCCTTATTTTTTTGCCGTAAAAACAGTAGTTTAACAATAAAATTTGTAAATTTATATTGTTTTTGTATTTTCTATTTCATTTTTGTAAAATTACAACTTTTTTCGTAAGTATACAATTTTGTTTTTTAAATTTTCATATTTGTTTTGTAAATTTACAAAAAAATTGGTTTATTTACATATTGGTTTTGTAAATTTAAAGGTTTTTTCCATTGGTGCATCTTATTTTTCCTTCTTCGGCAGCTGGAGTAGCACTTCAACAACCTGAAAAGATTTTTTTTCACTTGAGCACTTTTAACAAACTTTTTAATGTATAACACTGCACTTTTTTATTTTTTTTCGACATTTTGTTTTTCTTAAGTAGAACATATGAGAATTGCGAAGGAGGCTACACAAGAAATTTCTAATATTTTCAGGAAAAATTAGTCAAAAACTAACAATTTTTTTTTTAATTTTTAATTTTTTTCACAAGTATTTTTAAAAAATCGGGGAAAAAATTGGATATTGTAGATTGGATGTTTAAGTACCAGTTAAAATAAGAAAAATTAGATTTTTCATAATTGGCAGCTTTCTATTGACATTTTAGGTACCAAATTTAAAAAAAAAAATACCAAAAAATATGGTAAAATCACCAAAAAAAATGGTAAAAATACAAAAATAAAACTAGAACAATTATATAGTAGAAACACATAAAAATTGTGGTATTTTACTTAACGCAAATTACCAAAAAAAATGGTGTAAAAATTATTTATAAAAAAATATTTTTAACTAAATTTTTTACTCCAAAACGCAAAAAAAAAATCTGAACTTAGAAAATTTTTGCGTGTCCTATTGTTGAAAAATTAATTTTTTTTTGTAAAACAACATTAATTCTAGTAATAAAATAAGTTTTGTAAAATTATATTGGAATTTTGTACTTTTCAATACATACATTTCAAACTGAAAACCTTGTAAACGATCTTAAAAAAAATGTTTGTAATAAAACATTTTTTTGGTAAAAAGACTAAATAACATCAAGTAAAATTATGTTGTACAATTACAGTTTTCTTGTGTAAAAAAACTAAACACCTTGTAATATTTTTTTAATTTGTAAAATAATTCACTTTTTTGTAAATTTACCTAAAAAATTTGTAAAATAAATTTACCAACATATAATAGTAAAATTACAAAGCAAACTGTAGTTTTCGTTTTATTAAATATACAACAATTTTTGTAAAAAGACAAAAATATTAGTAAAATAGAATTACAAGACCTTTTACTTGTAAATTTACAAACTTTTTTTTTTGAGTGTATGGATATGATTCGCAGTGTATTTCCGCATAAAATTTATTTACTTGTCATTTGCAAAGAATTTTTTTTTCTTTGGCTATCTGTCGGTTGATGAATATTTTATGAATATAATTAAAAAAAGAAAATTGCTGGCTTATTAAAAGTAATTTTAATGAAAAATTATAGTTTTATTATGTAAAAGAAGGTTAATTTTTGCAGTTTTAAAGAAACATATCGTTGACACAAAAAAAAAATTGTAAACTTATTTTTAAAAAATTTATATTTTAAGGGAAAAGTCAATTATGCTTTGTAAAAACTAAAATTTTATTTAGTTCGGTTTGAGTCCAACAATATGAAAACACAGTTTAATACATAAAAACTTTAAAAAAAAAGTAGTTGAAAAGTCAAAATAGAGCTTTTTTGTTTACACATTTTTTGTGTAAATTTACATTTTTAGTTAATTTAATTTTTTTTTTTAAACTTTTTAACTGATTTTTGTAAATTTACATCTTTATACCAATTTTACACTATCACACTTTTCCATTATACCCATTGAAATTTACCAACTTCTAAAAGATTTTTGTGTTCCTTTTTGATTGAAACCTGGTCGTATCTAATAAGTGAACAATTTCAGACAAAAAAATGTTTCCCTAGCATAGTTAAATTATGCTTGTATAATGGAAAATTATAATAGTGTAAAGTAGGTATTAGGCTGTAATTGTGCAAAGATAAAAAAACACTAAAAAATTTTACACTCAAAAGAAATTACACAACCAAAACTTTTTTTACTCCAATTAATTTTTTGTTTTCGAAAAAAAAAAAAATCACAATAAAAAGTTCGTACACTCAAAAAAAAATGTTTGTAAAATGACATAAAATCCCCGTGATTTTACGGGGCAAGTTTTGTAAAATATGTACTAGCAAGAATCCCCGTAAAGTTACGGGGATAATTTGTAAATTGATTCAACAAAAGAAAATGTAAATTTACAATTTTTTTTTGTAAAATATCATCTTCGAGGTGAACATTTTTTTTGTAAATTTGCAAAAAATTTGGTAAATTTACAAAACAAAATTGTAAACTTACAGAAAAAGGTTGTTATTTTACAAGGAAAAATAGAAAATGAAAAAAATAAATTGTAGATTAACAAATTATTTGGTTAAACTACTGTTTTTTATTCAAAAAACTTGTATATTTACAATAAAAAGTGGTAAATTTACAATTTTTATTGTATATGTACCACTTGTCCTTATTTTTTTGCCGTAAAAACAGTAGTTAAACCATAAAATTTGTAAATTTACAATATTGTTTTTGTATTTTCTATTTCATTTTTGTAAAATTACAACTTTTTTCGTAAGTATACAATTTTGTTTTTTAAATTTTCATATTTGTTTTGTAAATTTACAAAAAATTGGTTTATTTACATATTGGTTTTGTAAATTTAAAGGTTTTTTTTCCATTGGTGCATCTTATTTTTCCTTCTTCGGCAGCTGGAGTAGCACTTCAACAACCTGAAAAGATTTTTTTCACTTGAGCACTTTTATCAAACTTTTAAAAGTATAACACTGCACTTTTTTATTTTTTTTCGACATTTCGTTTTTCTTAAGTAGAACATATGAGAATTGCGAAGGAGGCTACACAAGAAATTTCTTATATTTTCAGGAAAAATTAGTCAAAAAATAACAATTTTTTTTTGAATTTTTAATTATTTTTACAAGTATTTTTAAAAAATCGGAAAAAAATTTAGATATTGTAGATTGGATGTTTAAGTACCAGTTAAAATAAGAAAAATTTGATTTTTCATAATTGGCAGCTTTCTATTGACATTTTAGGTACCAAATTTAAAAAAAAAATTACCAAAAAAATATGGTAAAATCACCAAAAAAAAATGGTAAAAATACAAAAAAAAAACTAGAACAATTATATAGTAGAAACACATAAAAATTGTGGTATTTTACTTAACGCAAATTACCAAAAAAATGGTGTAAAAATTATTTATAAAAAATTATTTTTAACTAAATTTTTTATTTCAAAACGCCAAAAAATATCTGAACTTAGAAAATTTTTGCCTGTTCTATTGTTGAATAATTAATTTTTTTTTTGTAAAACAACATTAATTCTAGTAATAAAATAAGTTTTGTAAAATTATATTGAAATTTTGTACTTTTCAATACATACATTTCAAACTGAAAACCTTGTAAACGATCTTAAAAAAAAAAATGTTTGTAATAAAACATTTTTTTGGTAAAAAGACTAAATAACATCAAGTAAAATTATGTTGTACAATTACAGTTTTCTTGTGTAAAAAAACTAAACACCTTGTAATATTTTTTTAATTTGTAAAATAATTCACTTTTTTGTAAATTTACCTAAAAAATTTGTAAAATAAATTTACCAACATATAATAGTAAAATTACAAAGCAAACTGTAGTTTTCGTTTTATTAAATATACAACAATTTTTGTAAAAAGACAAAAATATTAGTAAAATAGAATTACAAGACCTTTTACTTGTAAATTTACAAACTTTTTTTTTTGAGTGTAGTACTTAAAATAAGAATTTTCTAGTCAAAATATTAATCCCGTTTTTTTTCGTTATTAAAAAGTTTAAAACTATACAAAGTTTACAAATTAAAAAAAAAATCGGGTTTTGAATAAAGTCCGTTAAATATTGTAGAAGTTACAAGCATTTGAACAAAAGTGCATAAATTCAGTTTTACACAAACACAATTGCATTTGGTGACTTCGCGTGTGTTGAATTTAAAAACACACAAATATTACTGCATTTGTGTTAAAACTAAAATTCTGTAACTTTTACAATTTTCATTGGATTTTTTTAAAAACCCTCTTATTTTAAATTTCGATTAAATTAGAGCAAAATTGGCGATATATCGATTAATTGCTTAAGGCGAAAATCAGATTGCAAAATCACTTCTTTAAAAAGTTGAAAAGTTAACAATATCTAAAAAAACCGTTTATTTTCGAACATTTAGACTTCAATTTCGGATTAAGTGCTAGGTTTTACATTGAAAATAAATGCAAAATGTCATAGATAGAAAAAAGAAGAAGTGTAAATTTACATATTTTTGTTAATTTACATTTTTTAGACTTTTAAACTAATTTTTGTTAATTTACATCTTAAGCATGTAATATTGAAAATACTTAAATGTACACTCAAAAAAATATAACACAAAAAAAAATAATTTTTACTCCTACTATTTTTTTTTACAAAAACCACGATTAAATTTTTTTACTCAAAAAAAGATTTTTCGAGTCAAATTTTTAATCCAGTTTTTTTTTACGTTATAAAAATTTTTAAATCATAAATCGAAAAATTAGTCAAAATTTGTAAACTAGTACTACCAAAAATATTAAAATCCCCTGATTTGGTCCAAAGACATTTTTATTTAAGTAAAACAACTTTTTAAAAAAGTTGAAAATTTAAAAAGTTAGCAATATCTAGAAAACCGTTTTATTTTCTAATATTTAGACTTCATTTTCGGATTCAGCGTAAGATTTTACATGGAAAATATATGCCAATTGCCATAGATTGAAAAAAAAGTTTACACATTTTTTGTGTAAATTTACATTTTTTTTTGTTAATTTAAAATTTTTAAACTCTGAAACTGATTTTTGTTAATTTACATCTTTATCATGAAATATTGAATATTATTATTGAAAAATAAATGTACACTCAAAAAAAAAAGTTTGTAAAATGACATAAAATCCCCGTGATTTTACGGGGCAGGTCTTGTAAAATATGTACTAGCAAGAATCCCCGTAATGTTACGGGGATAATTTGTAAATTGATTTAACAAAAAAATTGTGTAAATTTACAATTTTTTTGTAAAATATTAACTTCGAGGTGAACATTTTTTTTGGAAATTTACAAAAAATTTGGTAAATTTACAAAACAAAATTGTAAACTTACAGAAAAAGGTTGTTATTCTACAAAGAAAAAATAGAAAATGAAAAAAATTAATTGTAGATTAATAAATTATTTGGTTAAACTACTGTTTTTACCGCAAAAAAATATTGAAAAACATATATTTATATATACAATAAAAATGTCAAATTTGCAAAACAAATTGTAAACTTACAAAAAAAATGTAAATTTACAAAATAAAGTAGAAAATCAAAAAAAAAAATTGTAAATTTACAAATTTTTTGGTTAAACTACTGTTTTTTATGCCAAAAAAACTTCTATATTTACAATAAAAAGTGGTAAATTTACAATTTTTATTGTAAATATACCATTTGTTTTTTGCCGTAAAAACAGTAGTTTAACCAAATACTTTGTAAATTTACAATATTGAATTTGTATTTTCTACTTCTTTTTTGTAAAATTACAACTTTTTTCTGTTAGTATAAAATTTTGTTTTTTAAATTTTCATATTTGTTTTGTAAATTTACAATTTTTTTTTTTATTTAGGCCGCTGTTCCAAAAAAAGTAATTCACATAAAAAATGTGAAAATGAAAATTTCCGAATTTTTTTGATGTTCTAGATTTCACATCCGAATTTCTTTTTCGTTTTGTTTCACATAAATAAAATTTGGTGAAAGTAAAACGAATGCACTTTATTTCGTGTAATTTTTTAAATTTTAATTATTCGATTTCAACTTTGAATGAAAACGTGATCAATAAAACAATAAACTTGATTTAATGTCATTCGGAAATTTTCATGTGAATTGAAAAGTTGTGAAAGACAGAACAGAGGCCTTACACATTTATTTGGTAAATTTAAAGGTTTTTTTCCATTGGTGCATCTTATTTTTCCTTCTTCGGCAGCTGCAGTAGCACTTCAACAACCTGAAATGATTTTTTTCACTTGAACACTTTTAACAAACTTTTTAAAGTATAACACTGCACTTTTTTATTTTTTTCGACATTTCGTTTTTCTTAAGTAGAACATATGAGAATTGCGAAGGAGGCTACATAAGAAATTTCTTATATTTTCAGGAAAAATTAGTCAAAAAATAGATTTTTTTTTTAATTTTTAATTCTTTTCACTAGTATTTTTAAAATTTTTTTTTGATATTGTAGATTGGATGTTTAAGTAAAAATGGTAAAAATACAAAAAAAAAAAAAAACTTAAACAATTATATAGTAGAAACACATAAAAATTGTGGTATTTTACTTAACGCAAATTACCAAAAAATGGTGTAAAAATTCAATTTTTTTTTTGCTAAAGCTTACAATTAGTTGAAAAATGTTTGTGTCTGGAACTTAAAAAATTTCCAAAATTTTTTTTCATGAAATTTTTTATTTATAAAAAATTATTTTTAACTATATTTTTACTCCCAAACGCAAAAAAAAAAAATTGAACTTAGAAAATTTTTGCGTGTCCTATTGTTGAATAATTATTTTTTTTTTTGTAAAACAACATTAATTCTAGTAATAAAATAAGTTTTGTAAAATTACATTGGAATTTTGTACTTTTTAATACATACATTTCAAACTGAAAACCTTGTAAACGATCTTAAAAAAAATGTTTGTAATAACACATTTTTTGGTAGAAAGACTAAATAACATCAAGTAAAATTTTGTTGTACAATAACAGTTTTCTTGTGTAAAAAAACAAAACACCTTGTAATATTTTTTTACTTTGTAAAGTAATTCACTTTTTTGTAAATTTACCTAAAAAATTTGTAAAATAAATTAACCAACATATAATAGTAAAATTACAAAGCAAACTGTAGTTTTCGTTTTATTAAATATACAACAATTTTTGTAAAAAGACAAAAATATTAGTAAAATAGAATTACAAGACCTTTGACTTGTAATTTTACAAACTTTTTTTTTTAGTGTACACTCAAAAAAAATATTGTTATTATATTTTTTACTCCTACTATTTTTTTTTTAACCAAGATTAACATTTTTATTCAAAAAATGATTTTTTTCGAGTGAAAATTTTAATTCAGTTTTTTTTACGTTATAAAAAGTTTAAAAACATGAATCGAAAAATAAGTCAAAATTTGTAAACTAGTATTACACCCAACCCAATGAACTAAAAATGTATAAAAACCGAATTTCTGCACTTTTACTCAAATGCATGTAACTTTTATAATTTTCAACGGATTTTTTTTTACAACCCTTTTATTCTATTTTTTTTTTAAGTAAAACAACTATTTTAAAAAGTTGAAAATTTGAAATGTTAACAATATCTCGAAAACTGTTTTATTTTCTAACATTTAGACTTCCTTTTCGGATTCAGCGCTAGATTTTACATTGAAAATAAGTGCAAAATGCCATAGATAGAAAAAAAAATAGTTTACACATTTTTTGTGTAAATTTAAATTTTTTTGTTAATTTAAATTTTTTAGACTTTTAAACTGTATTTTGTTAATTTACATCATTAGCATGTAACCCTAAAATAAATTAACACTCAAAAAAATATTTCACCAAAAAATATTAGCTTAAAAAAGTTTTAGTACAAAATGTTGTTTAAAAAAACCGCGATTAATTTTTTTTTACTCAAACTAAGATTTTTCGAGTCAAAATTATAATCCAGTTTTTTAAGTTATAAATCGTTTAAAATTATTTTAAATGTCAAACAAATTTTTTTTTTTGTTTATAATAATTTTTGTGTTAATTTATTTTTCGTAATTTTAACCTTATTTTTTCAATTTACATTTTTATCCTGTAATACTAAAAAAAAATTACACTAAAAAAAAGAATACACTCAAATAAAATTTAGCTTTCAAACAAAATTTACACTCAAAATAAATGATTTTTATTTTTTTTTTGACAAAAATGGTAATCAAAGGTTTTTTAAACCAAATAAGATTTTTGCAAGCAAAATTTTAGTCCACTTTTTTTACGTTTTAAAAAAATTACATTGTTACTCGATAAGAGTTTTATTCCAGGTCGAGGCCCAAAAATTCTGTTTATAATACTATTCTCATAATAAACTTATTTATTGATATGAGTAACATTTTTAAGCAATAATTAAACAATCTTTTATGAAAATATCATAAATAAAATTTTTGGCCTCGAACCTAAATAATACTGTAATTGAATTTATATACAAAATGCCAAATAAATATATTTTTGTTTCGTTGTACCTTTTGATACAAAAAATTGAAAAGAACAATTAAATTCTTATTTGATTTTCTTCCTTTTAAAAACTTTCAAAAATCTCCGTCAAAAACTGTAACACTTCTAAATATGCTATGAAAAATTAATATTGAATAAAAATTAATTTTGTAACACCTGATGATGACCTTAAGCCTAAATTTGTTTTCAATTTGTTTGCCACAATCCCAAAACCTTTACACTTCAAAACACGTACGTAAATCTAATAGAAATAAACCTTGAACTTCCATAATGAGAGTTTTATGTTTTATTTTATTTTTTGAGTGCACTCAAAATAAAAAGTTTGTAAATTTACAAGTAAAAGGTCTTGTAATTCTATTTTACTAATATTTTTGTCTTTTTACAAAAATTGTTGTATATTTAATAAAACGAAAACTACAGTTTGCTTTGTAATTTTACTATTATATGTTGGTAAATTTATTTTACAAATTTTTTAGGTAAATTTACAAAAAAGTGAATTATTTTACAAATTAAAAAAATATTACAAGGTGTTTAGTTTTTTTACACAAGAAATCTGTAATTGTACAACATAATTTTACTTGATGTTATTTAGTCTTTTTACCAAAAAAATGTTTTATTACAAACATTTTTTTTTAAGATCGTTTACAAGGTTTTCAGTTTGAAATGTATGTATTGAAAAGTCCAAAATTCCAATATAATTTTACAAAACTTATTTTATTACAAGAATTAGTGTTGTTTTACAAATTAATTATTCAACAATATAACACGCAAAAATTTTCTAAGTTTAGATTTTTTTTTTGCGTTTTGGAGTAAAAAATTTAGTTAAAAATAATTTTTTATAAATAATTTTTACACCATTTTTTTGGTAATTTGCGTTAAGTAAAATACCACAATTTTTATGTGTTTCTACTATATAATTGTTCTAGTTTTTTTTTTTGTATTTTTACCATTTTTTTTGGTGATTTTACCATATTTTTTTGGTATTTTTTTTTTTAAATTTTGTACCTAAAATGTCAATAGAAAGCTGCCAATTATGAAAAATCAAATTTTTCTTATTTTAACTGGTACTTAAACATCCAATCTACAATATCCAAATTTTTTTTTTCCGATTTTTTAAAAATACTTGTGAAAATAATTAAAAATTAAAAAAAAAAAATGTTATTTTTTGACTAATTTTTCCTGAAAATATAAGAAATTTCTTGTGTAGCCTCCTTCGCAATTCTCATATGTT
Source organism: Pegoplata infirma (assembly GCA_963921195.1). Classification (NCBI taxonomy): domain Eukaryota; kingdom Metazoa; phylum Arthropoda; class Insecta; order Diptera; family Anthomyiidae; genus Pegoplata; species Pegoplata infirma. The sequence goes on along the minus strand of CAWUER010000424.1, from coordinate 156,198 downwards.
CTACTTAAGAAAAACGAAATGTCGAAAAAAAAAATAAAAAAGTGCAGTGTTATACATTAAAAAGTTTGTTAAAAGTGCTCAAGTGAAAAAAAAATCTTTTCAGGTTGTTGAAGTGCTACTCCAGCTGCCGAAGAAGGAAAAATAAGATGTTTCCATTTACAAAACCAATATGTAAATAAAGCAATTTTTTTGTAAATTTACAAAACAAATATGAAAATTTAAAAAACAAAATTGTATACTTACGAAAAAAGTTGTAATTTTACAAAAATGGAATAGAAAATACAAAAACAATATTGTAAATTTACAAATTTTATGGTTAAACTACTGTTTTTACGGCAAAAAAATAAGGAAAAATGGTACATATACAATAAAAATTGTAAATTTACTACTTTTTATTGTAAATATACAAGTTTTTTGCATAAAAAACAGTAGTTTAACCAAATAATTTGTTGATCTACAATTTATTTTTTTCATTTTCTATTTTTCCTTGTAAAATAACAACCTTTTTCTGTAAGTTTACAATTTTGTTTTGTAAATTTACCAAATTTTTTGCAAATTTACAAAAAAAATGTTCACCTCGAAGATAATATTTTACAAAAAAAATTGTAAATTTACATTTTCTTTTGTTAAATCAATTTACAAATTATCCCCGTAACTTTACGGGGATTCTTGCTAGTACATATTTTACAAAACCTGCCCCGTAAAATCACGGGGATTTTATGTCATTTTACAAACTTTTTTTTTTGAGTGTGGAAACGAAAAAATAACAAAACAAAAATTTTATACCTACAAAGCAAATAAAAAATAGCTACAGGATATAATGGCCTCACATTAACCAAACGCAAAAAAAAAAAAAATACTGAATCTTGAAAAAAAAAAAACACGGAAGTAAAAAGACATAAAAAAATTTAATTGGACTGGGCTGAATCCACCAATACCCTTCACAACAAAAATTTTATTTTGAGTACAAATTTTTGTAAAAATATTTTTTTTTTGAGTGAACATTTCATTTTTAGGTTTTTTTAGAATTTTACCGATTTTTTTTTAAATTTAGCTGAATTTTTCAAACATTATATTTTGAGTAGGTTTATTATAGCTCGAGGTCAAAACTATGATATTCTCATAGAATAAATTGCAAGAAAATTATTTTTCTGTTTTAAATTCATTTATTTATTTCTTGAAAATTATTTTATGAGAATATCATAATTTTAATTTATAAAAAAAAAATTACCTCGAGCTAGAATAAATCTATTCAAATTTTTTTTTTAAATTTAACTTAATTTTTAAAATTTTTTTAACACTAACTTTTAATTTGACTACGATGTTTTTCCTCAGTGCAAGGATATTTTCTTATGATACCCTACACCGATATTATGTAGGTGTTACCTACGGTATGACAAACTTAATTATTTTCTCTTTTCCTAAGTGGCGGCTGTAAAAAATAAATGTGAATAATAAAGAAAAAGAAAAAAAGTTTTGCAAAAATATATGATGATTTCCAGTTAACACAGGAGGAAAAAAATTCTTATATTTTTTTTAACACAATTTCTTGTTTTTTTTTTTATATTTATTCTGGCAATATTTTGACATTAACCGCACCTGATGCTTCTATTTATTTTCAAATTCAAGATTATTTTTTTTTTTTCATCATCATCTCAGTTTGCGTAGATGGAAGTAAAGCTGTCAAGTATTACGTATAATTTTTTTCCTGTTACGCTGACAACATTAACATAAAATTTATTAAAATGTTTTGTGTTCGGGTAGTTGGTAGATGACAGGGCACTGTGGGACAAAAGGCAAATAATGTTGAGATAATATTTTTTTTGGAAAATATTTTTTGGGTTTTTAAATGAATTCTAAAATTTAATTGATTTAGATTTAAAAACAATTTCTTAAATATGTTTCATTAATTTTTTTCTTATTTTTCATTTCAGGTATGGAAATTTTATATCATTACTTTAAGGTTAAGGTAAGATTAAGGCATATTATATATTTTTTTTTACTTCCTGAGTATAAAAAATACTACACACAAAAAAAAAACCTTGTCGAATTACTAGAAAAAGTCTCGTAATCCCATTTAACCAATATTTAACAGTTTTCCTGTTTTTTAACAAAAAATTTTCGATCAAAATTTACATTTTTTGTGTAATTTTACAAATTATTTTGTAATTTTACAATTTGTTTTTGTAATTTTACAAATTTTTGTTTGTAATTTTACAAATTTCCAAGGTATTGTTAAAAATCTTGTAAAATTACAAAAAAGCTTGTAATTTTTACTATGAATTTTCGTAAAATATTAGGTAGCAAAAAATCTAGTAAAGTTACGAAACCTTCTTGTAAGTTTTATTGCGCCAAAAAAATTGTCAATTTTATTGGTAAATATATATATATATGTTCCTTTAACTCCCACTGGAGCATAGGGCGCCATTGGTAAAAGCTTGTAAAATTTCAAAATTATCCTATTGACAATATTATTACAAGGAATTGTCAATAGGAGGTAGCAAAAAATTTAAAAAATAACAAATTTTTCTTGTTATCTTAAAAGGGTTTTTTTTGAGTGTACTTAAGTATATTTTAAATATCTCAAGTATGACTGAAATACATTTGATAAGTTCTGAAATACAATTAATAATTTCTGAAATATAATTGATAAATTCTGAAATACAATTGATAATTTCTGAAATACAATTGACAATTTCTGAAATAGAATTGATAATTTCTGAAATACAATTGAAAATGGTAAATTGGTGTAAATTTTCCAAAAATTCTAAGTATTGATCGAAAGACGCCACGGGTGAAAATGATCGGATTTGGCTCAAATTAAGATTCATTGAAATACTTTCTCAAGCGGTGAAAGGGTCAAAGGAAAGAGATTTTGAGATTTAAAAAAAAAAATTCTTGAACGTAGGAAAAAATCGTAATTTTTTGCAAATTTCAAAAACCTTTTGGCCGATATTATTTTTTTTAAATATTCGTGCTCAGCGCATCAAGATAAATAAGTACGATGTGCCGCAAGGTATTTTTTATTTAATTTTTTTAAATTTTCAAAAATCTAAGACTTTAATTGTCGTGCGCCACGGGTTAATCGGAAGACAAACTTTTTTACCATAAAAAAAGTGTCAGTATAACTCTATATAATCTTGATAAAGGAATCTGACGAATTCCGAAACACATGTCGGCTAATAAGGGAAGTCTCCCTGGTATCATCTGCCGATCTTTATGGAATTAGTTTTATTTTGTAGAGCAGGAAAAATAAAGGGACCCTTTTTTTTGTAGCGGCCCAAATTCATATTTAGGGGGTGAAAATGAGGGATGAAGAAACGGTAATTTTTCAGTTTTTTGCGTTTATCTCCTATAATATGCAAATAAACCTAGTCATGTTACATACCAAATGAAAGGTATTTTGAAACCCTATCTTTGTATGTAAAGAACGTGTCCAACCGTGCACAATTTTTTGTCATATTAAGTAAAATACCAAAATTTAAAGACTTTTTTTAATAACTCGAAAAATATTTACTTTTTTGGTACGTTGTTAGCACCCCGAGATAGATATATTAAATACCTTTAATAGGGTGGGGCGATTAGTAAGGAAGGAAAAAAATCTTAATGGGCGCTTCGCGTTTCTGATTCTCGGGATTGTACTGAGCAAAAAAGTCAACTAGACCATACGTCTACGGTGAAAATCGAGCCTCCCGATTTTGACTTGAAGTTTTTTCTCAGACTTTATTTTTTTTGGAAAATTTGCAAATTTTCTTGGGCTCATATTTCGTAAACTATTTAAAATTTTGACTTATTTTCAAAAGTAAAGTTGTAGCTATTGTCTCGGGCTACAATTTCTTTAAACATAATACTTAGAAAATACTTCGTTTTCATGGTCAAAAAGTCGAAAATGTAGAAAATTCACCACTTTTTGTAATTTTTTTTTGGATATTTTGGCCTATAACAGCCAAACCATTGAGATTTTCGATCCAATACTAAGACAAAAATTGTAGCCAAGACAATAGTTAAGAACTCTCTAGTACATCGCAAAAGCATTAGAACCCTCCTTCGGGCAGCTTTGGCCTTGTGAAAGTGCAAATTTTTTGTGAAAATATTGATAAATTACCATTTTCAGTTGTTCATAGCGCAAAATCATAAAAATGTTCTATTTCATATTTTTATTCTATTTATTTGTAGTTTTTATTTATTTATTTTATTCTATTTATTTTATTTCTTATTTTTTATTTTTGTATTGTTTTAAGTTCATTTAACGCATTTTTGTTAGTTTATTGTAAACGATCACCAGAGACTTTATAATATAGAGTTAAAACAAATTTAGTTCTTCTACTGGCTCCTAGAGAGCGCCAGTCTTTAATATCAGCTCAAGAATATTACTAATATTCTAGAGGTGTTACTAAGACTTAGTGAAGGCTCAAATAACTCAGCAAATACTGCTCATATAACTACACTCCAAAAAAAAAAAACTGTAAAGTTAGCAAAAAAAGCTTGTAAACCTACAAGAAAATTTGCTGATTTTGAACCCACAATTTTTTTGGTAAAGTTAGCAAAACCGTTTTGTTAAAAATTAGTTAACTGAAATTATTTTTATTTCAACTTAGTTCATACACATTTGAGGGCCCCATTGGGTTCGGACCCGATAGGTACAGACCCCTAGTTGGGTTCCTTAAAAATCGTCATAGTTTTTGATCCAAAATTTGTGTCCGTTTCGCTCTACCTTGCTTAGTTTTTGAGATACGTGATTTTAGGGGACCACCGGGGTTTTGAGAATTTCAAAACTCGATAACTTAAAAAATATTACTCGGAGAGCTTTTGATTATTTTGCGGTCTTGTTCTACGTCTTGAGAGCTTTTGGACTTTTTGTTGTGTCGGCAATATTTACCGAGATATGAGCATTTTAAAATTTTCGTGAATGCTAACTATTTTGGATCCAAAGTTAGGACCCATTAGGGTCCACACATGTGAAGAGGACCGGCGATACTATGAAAGACAGCTCGAGAACCAAAAATGGCCTCCGTTTTGCTCTATCTGGCTTAGTTTCCGAGATATCGCCATTTTAAGTTTTCTGAAAATAAAAAAAAATTTACCATTTATTTTTGCTAATATTAGCAAAAAAGCTTGTAAAAATTTGGTCAACTCAAATTTAAATTTAGCAAAAAAAATTAGTTTAAATTTTGTTTAAAATTGCTAATGCGCTAAATGAAGTTTACAAGATATTTTTGCTAACATGCTAATCTCAACTAAAAATTTGCTAAAATTAACTAACCAGCATTAGCAAAAAAAAAATTAGTAAATCTACTAACGTATTATTTTGAGTGTATGAAATGATCAGTACACTCGTTAGAACTATCCAATATCTTACATATACATAAAACAAAATTTGGAAATTTTCCACGCAAAATTTAGTTAGAGGTTCTAAAATTTAGTGTGCTACTAAGGTCTTACGAACAACTGCTGCCATCTGAATAAACGTAGAAAACTTTTTTTCCGGTATTGCCATACTACATACTACTAGATAGTGTTGCTAAGCAATCAATCGACAAAAATCGTGAAGGTATAATGGCATCTGTATCTGAAGGCCGAAAGAAAGCGCCTCGTATGGAATCTCGAAAAGATTTGGAAGGCAATCTTTGAATGAAAAATACACTAAATTGGAATTCTTCTGGATTCATACCTTGTCTCTACCAATACAATTACTTTGTACTTTAAATGAATTTTCAAAATAAATATTGAACAAAACAAAAAAAAAGTATTATATTTTTGGATAAAAAAAGTGGAAAAAATAAGAAATAGAACATTTTTATGATTTTGCGCTATGAACAACTGAAAATGGTAATTTATCAATATTTTCACAAAAAATTTGCAAATTCACAAGGCCAAAACTACCTGAAGGAGGGTTCTAATGCTTTTGCGATGTACTAGAGAGTTCTTAACTATTGTCTTGGCTACAATTTTTGTCTTAGTATTGGATCGAAAATCTCAATGGTTTGGCTGTTACAGGCCAAAATATCCAAAAAAATTACAAAAAGTGGTGAATTTTCTACATTTTCGACTTTCTGACCATGAAAACGAAGTATTGTCTAAGTAATATTTTCAGAGAAATTGTAGCCCTAGACAATAGCTACAACTTTACTTTTGAAAATAAGTCAAAATTTCAAATAGTTTACGAAATATGAGCCCAAGAAAATTTGCAAATTTTCCAAAAAAATAAAGTCTGAGAATAAACTTCAAGTCAAAATCGGGAGGCTCGATTTTCACCGTAGACGTATGGTCTAGTTGACTTTTTTGCTCAGTACAATCCCAAGAATCAGAAATGCGAAGCGCCCATTAAGATGTTTAAATCGCCCCACCCTAACCTTTAATCTGATACCAAATTTGTCCCTACTAATTATACCCTACACCACACTGTGGTACAGGGAATAATGAGTTTGTGCTGATGTTTGTAACTACCCGAAATATTGGTCCTAGACCCACTTTTAAGTATACCGATCGACTCAGAATCACTTTTTGAGTCGATTTAGCGATGTCCGTCCGTCTGTCCGTCCGTCCGTCTGTCTGTCCATGTAAACGGTGTAAACACGATACAGGTCGCAATTTTTAATCAATTAACTTGAAATTGGAAACTTAAGCCTCTTTTGGCCCAAGGACGAGGCCTATTGAAACTGGAAAAAATCGCTCCATATTTAGACCTAGCCCCCGTACAAAGGTCCTCTTAAGTTTTGGCTCAAATGACTGTAATAGCCTCATTTTAATTGGTATCTTTTCGAAATTTGGCGGGTAATCATGTTTGATCTACACCATGCGCGGGTACAAGGAGGGGGAAAAAGGGGAAATTTCCCCCCCCAGACCAAATTTCGGAAAGAAAAAAAAAGGAAAAAAAGAAAAAAAAGAAAAAAGAAAGGAAAGGAAAAGAAGAAAAAAAGAAAGAAGGAAATTATCTAAAAAAAATTTTAAGTCCAAAAATTTTTCATAGAAAAAAATCTGAAAATTTTAAAAGGGAAAATTTTAAAATTTTTTAAGGAAAAAGTGAATCAATCTTATTATGAATTTTGGCATAAACAAATTACTTAGAATATGCTTTTTTTGTTTAGAAAAGTGTTTGTCTTCTACATAGCAATAAAAAAATATCTTAAAATCTTAAAAATGTTGATAGTCGAACTTACATTTATAAAACTATTTTAAATTTTTTTTTCTAAAGAATAAATTTTTTCTAAAGAAAAAATTCTCAGAATCTGAGACTTTTTTATGTGAAAAAGTTCTCAAAACGTATTTATAGGAAAAACTAACTGAATTGGTAGAAGGTCGCAGAATCTGAGACTTTTTCAACGGGAAGGTCTTAGAATCTAAGACTTTTTTTTAAAGAAATAAGGTCTCAGAGTCTCAGAAAAATGTCTCAGAATCTCAGACTTTTTCTATAGGAAACAGGTCTAAGAATCTTCAACCTTTCTATAGGAAAAATGTCTTAAAGTCTGTGACGTTTTGTATAGGAAAAACATTTCCGAATCTAGGACTTTTTCTATAGGAAAAGTATCTTAGAATCGGAAAAGATTTCAGAATCAGAAAAAGACCTCAGAATCTGTCACTTCTTCTTTAGAGAAAGTGACAGAATTTTAAACTTTTTCTATATAAGAAAAAGCTCTCAGAATCTGAGACTTTTTCTTTAGGAAAAATGTGTGAGAATCTGAGCCTTTTTCTTTTGGAATAAGATCTCAGAATTTGAATCTTTTTCTTTAGGAAAAAGGTCTTAGAATATGAGACTTATTCTATTGGAAAAAGGTCGAAGAATCTAAGACTTTTTCTATAGAAAAAAGGTATCAGAATCTAAAATTTTGTCAGTACGAAACAAATCTAATAATTAGAGACCTCTCTATAGGAAAAATGTACCAGTAATGCTTTAAAATATGAGACTTTTTCTATAGTTAAATGTCTCAGAATCTGAGACTTTTTCTGTGGTAAAAAATTCCTAGAATCTGAAAATTTTTCTATACGAAAAAAGTCTCAGATTCTGAGACATTTATCGTTAAGAAGAAGTCTTATATTCTGAGACATGTTCCCTATTAAAAAAAATTTTCACGAAAAATGTCTCAAAATCTGATATTTTTCTTCTATTAAATTCTCAGATTTAGACTCTTCTTATGTATACAAAAAAAAAATACAATTTTCTTTTAAAAATCCAAAAATACGAAAATAGTCTCAGATTCTGAGACATTTAGTCTTATATTCTGAGACATTTTCCCTATAAAAAATAATTTTTTCACGAAAAATGTCTCAACATCTGATGTTTTCTATATAGGGAGAATTTCTTCTATTAAAAAATTATCTTCTTATGTATACGAAAAATATACAATTTTCTTTTAAAACAAATTAAAAGAAAATGATCCAAACGAAATATGATCATGAAAAACAACAAACCTTATTCGGCAAAAACTAATCAATTTGATGATTTTATAAGGGTTCAAGTAGAAAAAATGCAGAAGAAAAATTGAATTTCTAAAAATTATAGACATTTCTGGTATTTCCCATACCGGTTTCAAACACCCCAGTTAGTGTTATCATCAGTAAGATTTTAAATGTCGGTTTGTCTTGTTAATGAAAGCTGTTTTTTATATATATGAATATTTATAGTTTCTACAGAATAAATTTTGACAGTTTCCAACACTACAATTCTATTTCTAGCAATTTATAGCTTTCCCATCACTTTTTTTTTGTAAAAAAAAGTATCCCTATTTTTTGCTCGTCAACAAAAGAGAATTTATGATTTTTTTCGAATTAAAAAAAAAAATTTCCCCCCCCAAACCCAAAAGCTGTACCCGCCACTGATCTACACAAATCACCATTCCGAATTTTAAAAAAAATCGGACCAGTTCTTCTTGTAGCTCCCATACAAACCACCTTCCCAGTTTTCACATAAATCTCTCAAATTTCATGAAAATAGAAAATATTTAATTAAAATTCTGGTCGTGTATGTTAAAAGTGTACTTTAATAACCTTATCAAATCTGATTATTATCGGACCAATTTTTGACTTAGGGCCCATGTGAAAATTTCGCCTGATATTCAGTTGAAGCGGTTTATTGTCAACAACACGAAGCCTATTTCACTCAAATTTTATTTGTGAGTGCTTTTTACACTTATTAAAGATTTGACAAAATATAGATCTAATCAGTCCATGTTTGAACTTGGGACCCATTTTCCGGGAAACTCTGGTATAGGGTATTATATGGTCGGTCTTGACCGACTATAATTTCTTATTTGTTTTCATTACTGAGGCGTTAATCGTAAAAAACTGAAACAGGTCAACTTCCCCCAATTCCAAAAAATGAGCTTGGGCCACTAAAAAAAAAAATACGTGTCGAATTAATTTTCGTTCTAAACAACATATTTAAATTTCATGAAGATCGAAGGGTGACACCAGGGAGACTCTTCTTGTATGTCTTGTAAAAATAACTAACATAAATAAATTGAAAATAGAAAGATAATTTTCTTGAAAATTATTTTATGAAAACGTCATGGTTTTAAATAGAAAAGGAAAAAATGGCCTCGAACTGGAATAAATCTATTCAAAATATACAATTGTTACTCGATCTGGTTCTAAAAAAATTGATTTAGCAAAATTTAATGTTTAACTCAAGAAAATTTATTGCAACGAAGGTGTATCTTCAATTAATTTTTTAATTGAAACTCATTCTATGAAGAAACCTTTTATGTATGTCTGTTATAAGGATTCAAGTTGAAAACATGCAGAAGAAAAATTGAATTTCTAAAAATTATAGACATCTCTTGTATTTCCTTACCGGTTTCAAACACCCCAGTTAGTGTTATCATCAGTAGGATTTTAAATGTCGGTTTGTCCTGTTAATGGAAATTGTTTTTTATATTCATCAAATTGTAGGTGATTAATTGTTTTTTTTTTTTTCAATTAAACACTTTATCGATTTTGATCATAAATTTAATAATTTTTTTGTTTAAATTCGATTAAAACTATGATTGATTTAACGAAAAAAAAAATTATGAAGAAATTCATATTTTTTTCATTCCAATATGTTGCCATTAATAAAAAAAAATATTACCCGATAATATTGTATATTTTTGAATTAATGTATTCGAATAAATTAAAGCGAAAAATAAAGAAAATAACAAAACTGTTGATCAAAAACAAAACTGTTGACTCATTTAAATTTAGTTGATCAAAAGATTTAATTGAAATTTTTAGCCAATAATTTTTTTGTGTTTAACTTTATTATTGTTAAATCTAATATTTTGCCAAAAAAAAAAATAGCCTAATATGGCAATTTCATTTCTTTTTTGTGTTTTAAGGTAAAAAATTATACAATTCATGCACACAAATGTGTGTCTAACGCGTTTACAGAGTTTAAAAATTAATCAGTTTTTTTTTCAAATTTCTAAAACTTAAATGTTTCCGTGTAAATGTAGAAAATTCTTCACATAATACACTTTTTTTCTTCCCAAAAAAAAATTTCAAATGAAATGTTTATGCAAAATACTTAAGATTGCTTACGGCCTTAAAGATATTTCAAGATTTATGCCAAGTGAAAAAAAAAAATTGAAAATTTCCTGATAACTAAGGCTTTTCATTTCAATAGATATGTGTTGGCTGCTTTTCATTTGTTCTTTTTGATGAAATATGTTGAAAATTACTGAAAGATTTTTTTTTGCCGAGAAAAGTGATGAAGTTTGAAGATAGTCACTCTCAACCGGAAAGAATACTATATAAATACAGGAAAATTTTCTAAATATTTTTTTTTATACTCTACACTCTAGTGATTGAGGGTATGTAAAAAGTTTGTTATTCTGTTTGTAACACCTCGAAATATTGGTCCATAAATATTGGTCCATAAATATTCATGATCTTCAATCGATTTTAAGACGATCTAGCGATGTCCGTCCGCCTGTCGGTCCGTCTGTTGAAAACACGCTAACTTTTGAAAGACTTTACTGAGGCTGCTCAAGTTCGGCACGTATGTTGGTCATTTACCTGGCCAGGTTGGTATTGCAATTCAGCGAAATCGGTACAGTGGTTCAAAAGTAATAAGCAAAATAGCGAATTTCGGCAAGGGGTTTTTGCGAATTTACGAGAAAAAAACCACGTTAACTTTCGAAAGCCAATTCTGAAGCTGCTGAAGCTTGATATATATATATTTGTTGATCCCCTGCACTCAAAAAAAAAACTGTAATGTTAGCAAAAAAAGCTTTTAAACCTACAAGAAAATTTGCTGATTTTGAACCCACAATTTTTTTGCTAAAGTTAGCAAAAATGTTTTGCCAATAATTAGTTAACTAAATATTTTTTTTTGAACTTAGTTTATACACATCTGAGGACCCCATTGGGTTCGGACCCGATAGGTCCAGACCACGATGGGCCTAGACCTAGTTGGGTTCCTTAAAAATCGTCATAGTTTTTGATCCAAAATTTGTGTCTGTTTCTCTCTACCTTGCTTAGTTTTTGAGATACATGATTATAGGGGACCACTGGGGTCTTGAGAATTAAAAAACTCGATAACTTCAAAAATATTACTCGGAGAGCTTTTGACTATTTTGCGGTCTTGTTCTACGTGTTGAGAGCTACAAAAACGCCTTTGGACTTTTTGTTGTGTCGGCAATATTTACCGAGATATGAGCATTTTAAAATTTTCGGGAATGCTAACTTTTTTGGATCCAAAGTTAGGGCCCATTAGGGTCCACACATGTGAAGAGGACCGGCGATACTATGGAGATTTTAAGAACCAAAAATGACCTCCATTTTCCTCTATCTGGCTTAGTTTCCGAGATAGCGCCATTTTAAGTTTTCTGAAAATAAAAAAAAAATTACCATTTATTTTGCTAATATTAGCAAAAAATCTTGTAAAAATTTAGTCAACTCAGTTTCAAATTTAGCAAAACAAATTAGTTCAAAGTTTGTTTAAAATTGCTAATGTGCTAAATGAAGTTTACAAGAATTTTTTGCTAACATGCTTATCTCAACTAAAAATTTGCTAAAAGTTAGCTAACTAGCGTTAGCAAAAAAAAAATTAGTAAATCTACTAACGTATTTTTTTGAGTGTGGTTCTGTTGGTATTGAATTTCAGCAAAATTGGTCTAGTGGTTAAAAAATTGTTAGCAAAACCGTGAATTTCAGATTGGGTTTACCTTAAGGGGGGTTTAAAAAAACAGCCTTCATGTGATTTTTTTAAACAGATATAAAAAATAAATACGCAATATTTTTATACCCTCCACTTAGTGATAGAGGGTATATATAAGTTTGTCATTCCGTTTGGAACTCATCGAAATATCGGTCTGGGACCCCATAAAGTATATATATTCATGATTCCCGATCGATTTTAAGACATTCTAGCGATGTCCGTCTGTCTGTCTGTATGTCTGTGGAAAATGCTCTCACGGACAAACTTATACACAGAGATGACTGAAACTTAACATATATATTGGAAGTTCTCCCGAGAAGTTTGGTATTGCATTTGAGCGATATCGGTTCAGCGGTTCAAAAGTTATGAACGAAAATGTAAGCACACCTCAAAAATTTCAGTACATTCAACATAACCTAAAAATACAAAATGCTCTAATTCGGCTTCTGGTTGACATATGTGAACATAATTGAACACCAAATGGTATTTAAACAAGTACGAACATATGTTTTGACAAAAAAATAAAAAAATCGCGGATTTTTTTTTTACCAAAATTTTTTTTCGCGGAAATTTTTTTTCAATTTTTTTTTTTTTTTTCAAAAGTAATTTCCTTTTAAATAAAGTTTTTTGCAATAATCCTTTTGAAATTGTGGAGGGTATTACTACATTCGGCAAGGCCGAATTTAACTTTTTTACTTGTTTTAATTCTGTTTTTTTTATTTGAAAAATAAATTATTTTAAAATTTTTAAAATTTTATAGCACAAAATTTGGTGAGCTGAAATTTACACTCAATTGTAGAATGTTTTTTTAAAAGACAAAATCGGCTGCAGTTGTACAGCTAAAAGTACTGAACCGATTTTAATTATATTTTCTTTTTGATTTGTAGATTATTTAATTCTCTAGTACTTATCGTGACCATTTTTTTAATTTTTTACCTAATTATGTTTTTTATGAACAAAGAAAAGTAATTTTTTAATTTATTATGTTTATATTAGCATAATTTCCACAAAACTCAATATTTTTCACAAAAAATGGCCACGGTAAGTACTAGAGAATTTAATAATCTATTAATCAAAATAAAAAATTCATTAAAATCGGTTCAGTAGTTTTTGCTGTACAACTGCAGCCGATATTGTTTAATTCATCTTTCAAATCTTCTTTCAAATAAAAAAAACCGAATTAAAAAATATTGCGTATTTATATTTTTCTAACTGTTTAAAGATTTCTCACGTTAAGACGGTTTTTTTTCTATAAACCCCCCCTAAATTAATGTGTTAAAAACCCGTTTAAAACGTTTAAAAATTATTGGTAAGTCAAAAAAATATTTTACAATGTATTTTTGTCACTACAAAATATTTTAACATTAAAAATAATAAAAAAGTACACTGAAAAAAATTTTACACTTCAAAAAAAAATAAAAATTTACACTCCAAAAAAAAAAAAATATTTTTTTTTTACAAAAATTACAAAAAAAAAAAGATTTTTTACTCAAAATAAAATATTTCTAATCAAAATTATTAATTTTTTTCACGTAAGAAATTTTTTCTTTCACCTTAAAAGGACATTGTGGAGGGTATTCATAGATTCGTCCTAGTCAAATTTAACTTTTCTACTTGTTTTATTTTGCTACTGTTTGTGGATGTTAAGATGTTGTTAGTAGCAAGCAGCCTCAGCCTAAATGTAAGGCCAGGTTTTTATACTTTTTTTTTTTTTTGAAAAGTTTTACAAAGAAACGAACAAAAAATAAGTGTGGTAAAAGGTTTTTCAATTCAATTTGAATTTTTATTATATTTTTCTTATAGATATGTATTATTATAACAACAACAATTTACCTTGAAAGCAACCCCTTAATCCCAACCACAAAATATTTACATGATGTGTTCCATTGAACTACCTTCTCCTCCTCTTTCCACTTCTTCCACCCGTATGATAAATATGGGTCGTTAAGTTTGTGAAAAAAAATAAAATGCTGATGATACTTTTTTTTTTTTTGTTTTTTTCCATTCAATACAATAAATACACTTTATATTCTATATTTACAATACAAAAAAAATAAAAATAAATAACAAATATAGATCGAGTGTCTTCTTTACAGGTAAATTTGTTACAGTTTTTTTTTTTTTGTATTTATTTAAGAATAAGTCTTGCTTTTTACCAATTGTGGTTTTGTTGTCCTCCTCCTTATACTCCTCCTATATGGCTCATAATGATACTGATGTTGATGAGCTTTTGTGTACCGATTCCATTTCATCTTTTATTTGAGATTTTTAGTTTTTTTTTTTTTTTTAACGAACGAACTGGTTTTCGTTTGATAATTTTCCACTGCGTGTATGCCATGCCACACACATTGTGTTCTTATTTGATTATTTCTATTTCATATACTGATGAAATTATATATCAACAAACAGTTGGGGTTGGAAAAAGAGCACGATCTGATTTTTAAAAATTTGTCATACCGATTTTAACTCATAAACTAACTTATCGGTCTGGAAACCCAAAATTAAGATGTGGCATTCCATATCAAATTTTTTTATATGTTCCCAATATTTTTTTTTTTTTCAGTTTTTTGCACTTCTTTAAAATTCCTTTGTGATAAATTTTCAGATTTTCTTGATGACCCGTTTAAAATATATCGAGTAATCGACACGTGTTTCGGAATAAGTCTTGCAAAAATGACCAACATAAATAAATTTAAAACCAAAAAATAATTTTCTTGAAAATAATGCTATGAGAATATCATGGTTTTAATTAGTAAAGAAAATAATGACCTCGAGCCAGAATAAACATCCTCAAAATATAATATTTTAAAGGTCGAATAATACAATTTTTATTGTTTAATAAAAATTAATCAGAATTTGAACATAATGGTTGGCACGCCATAGTAATGTATAACCCTAATGTGGTATTATTACACTCACAACAACAAATAACATATTGTTGTAGTCCAATGGACTATCATATGTAAAAATGTTTTAAATATTTTTGTTGGTTATTGACAATCGTTGCCTTACTAGTATAGTACAATTTCTTCGTCTTTCTAATTCCAATTGTAGATAGAGTCGAATATGTATTAATATTTTAGTTTGTGCACAAACGATTTGATATTAGACTCGTTTGCTACTTTGTAGTAAATCGTTTCTATTTTTGCTAATTAATCTTGACAATGGAATCTGAAAAATTCCAAAACACGTGTCGATTAAGTCTTGCAAAAATGACCAACATAAATAAATTTAAAACAAAAAATAATTTTCTTGAAAATTATACTATGAGAATATCATGGTTTTAACTAGTAAAGAAAATAATGACCTCGAGCCAGAATAAAAATCCTCAAAATATAATATTTTAAAGGTCGTATAAATCTATTTTTATTTTTTAATAAAAATTAATCAGAATTTATAATTGAAAACTTCTGAAATTCAATTGATTATTTCTGAAATACAAATGGTGCAGTATGTGATTTTTAAGTTTTAAAATTTATATCACATTTTTGAAAAAGTTTGTACTCTTTAATTTTTTTTTATTTTTTGGTGAAAAACTTCTATTGATTCTACAAATTTTTTGCTCATAAGATCGTGGGATTACGATGATTTTTTTTCGATTAAAAAAAAAACCAAGAGTGTTAAATTCGGCTGTGCCGAATCTTTAATACCCACCAACATATAAAAAAAATTAAAAAAAAATTACAGGGGCGTTTTTTTTAGTTTGGGGGGAAGGGGGTAATGGACAGTTGGGGCCATTGGGGGACACATACCCACGCGGTAAATGTTTATAAATTCATTTATTATGATTTTTGAGCTTATTTAATTCAATTTTATCATTATTTAAAAACATTTTTAATATACACGCACACAAAAGGGGGCGGGCAAAAAAAAAGTTTTTTTTCTTTCCTGGGTCCAAGTGCAGGACCTTGAACTTTTTCTGACATCAAATTGTTTCATTTGCTTAACAAAAATACTGAAAAACCTATGAAAATATGGAGTTTTTCAGAGGTAAGTTAAGTTCTTCAAGGAGGAACTTTTTCTCCCCTGGTCTGATTTTGCCCATTTACGAACTTAAACTGCCTACGACTAAAATACATATTCCTGCCAAACTTAAGGAGTCCATCTCTTTTATTTTAGACTGAATCGTGTCTTATACAGACGGACTGACATTCTAGAAATCTCTTACAATCGATCATAGATCAATAATATATATAATCTATGGGGTCCCCGACCGATATTTCGATGTGTTACAAACGGAATGACAAAGTGAGTATATCCCCATACTGTAGTTGGAGGGTATAAAAAAATAATTGCAGTTTTCCAATCTAATGTTCAAATGGTGCGTCCTAGAGTGGTCAACAGCAAGATCGATCCCTACTAATTTTTACCTCTTAACATTTTTTCCAAACAAACTTACACTTTTTCTCCAATTCCTAAGGGGGCTTCCATACACAAGAAAATTTTTAAAAATTGGCTTCAACCTCTCGAACTGACCTAAGAGTGCCCTAGAGAGCAGTCAAATGTATAACCGACCGAGAATACTTTTTTAATCCAAAAAATTTCTCAGAACACTCCTATCCTCTAACTTTAACCCTTAAGGCGGTTCCCAAGCATTTTTTTTTTTTAATTTTTATAAATTTGTTTTATTTAATCAGCTTATAATGGTCTAATGAAGCGTCCAAGAGGGGTCATTAGTGAGACTGATCCCAATAATTTTAACCCTTTAACATTTTTTTTTTTAAATATACCAACCCCGTTTTTACAACTTTTGATTTTCCCAAGTGTCTAGGCAAATTTCTATTATATTAGACATAAAAATTATCTGGTAAAAATATTTGGGCCATCGGATAAAATTAACAAGTTTTGGATTTTTAAAATTAAAAAAAACAAGTGAGAGTGTTAAATTCGGCTGTGCCGAATCTTTTATACCCTCCAAAATGTAAAAAAAAAAAATTGTCAGGGGCGTTTTTTTTTTTGGGGGGGGGGGGGGTGATGGGGGTCAGTGGGGGATGTTGACAGCACCTTCCCATCCCGATAAATATAACAAATGTTTCATTTATTTAACAAAAATACAAAAAAAAAACATGTAAAAAAGTGTATTTTTTCAGAGGTTGGTTTAGTTCTTCAAGGGGGAACTTTTTTCCCCCTGGTCCGATTTTGCTCATTTACGAACTTAACCTGCCTATTAACATAAGACATATTTGTACCAAATGTCGGGAGTCTAGCTCTTTTATTTTGGACTGCATCGTGTTAACTACAGACGGACGGACAGACGGACGGACGGACGGACGGGCATCGCTAGAATATCTTAGAATCGATCACTGATCATAAATATATATACTTTATGGGGTCCTAGACCGATATTTTGATGCGTTACACACGGAATGACAAAGTGAGTATACCCCCATACTGTAGTTGGAGGGTATAAAAATTGCCTTGAGATACATCATATTTTTATTAAATGGCATGCTGAAAAAAGTTGTGAAATCGGTCGAGCAGTTTTCGATATATCACCATTTAAAGAAATCTGTCCAAAAATTTCCAAAAATGGCGGTTTTCATGCTTTGAAGAAATTAAAAAATTTTTTTTTTTTTTGTTTTCACCGATTTTTGTATAGAGCGTGAGACAAACTTTCATTTAAAATTAATTTGAGCCAAACTACAACATGTTAACCCATAGAAAAAACCATAATTTTTTGCACATTTCAAATAGCGATATCTCGAAAACCAATAATTCGATTTTATTTTTTGATATTTGTGTTCAGCGCATCAAAATGCATAAATATGATGTGTCGCAGGAATAATTTTTTATTTTTTATTTTAAAAAATCTACACTTTTGATTGCCGGTCGCCATGGGTTAATTTAATCCGATTGTCCTAAAATTTGTACTAGAGATGTTCACGTGAGTGATTTTTGACTCACACTCACTCACGCTCACGACAGGAATTTTCGAATCACGCACACTTACTCATGAGCATATTTTTTCTACTCACACTCACTCACAATCACGTGAGTAAATTTAATACAACTCACACTCACGTGCACTCACGCAAACTTCATTCGCACTCACGAAACTCTTATTTATAAAAAAAAAAATCAAAATCAAAAATTTCAAAAATCTTTCAAAACTTTTAGCAAAATTTGAAGTTCAGCGAAATTTTACATTTCTTTTTGCTTTTTTCGGGATGAAACTTAAGTTGAGCCAAATTTTAAAATTTTTTTGTTGCTTTTTTTGGTACAAAAGGAAATATGAAGACAAAATAAATCACGAAAACTCACGCAAAAAAATCTACTCACGCACACTCACTCACGCAAAAATCTTTCTCACTCACGCAATTTTTTTCTCCACTCACACTCACTCACAATCATGTGAGTAAAATTGAATTCAGTCACAATCACACGTGATCACGCGTGAATCACGTGAATCACGTTTTAATCTGCTCATGTGCCCATCTCTAATTTGTACCACATAAGTTTTAGACATAGGAGAATAAAAATTTGCCAGCACATTTACAGTTGAAGAATATTTTGCCATACAAAAAAATGCTAGTCTAATGTCCATCTGTCTGTAGAAATGGCGATCACGACCAAAATATATTTAGTTTTTGATTTTCCTAAAGGGGCGGGCAAATGTTTATTCTACTAGACCTAAAAATTGTGTGGTACAAAAAACAATTGGACTAAATTAACCTGGCACCCGGTGATCAAATATTTAAAATTTTTAAAATTATTCCAGCTCGAGGTCATTTTTCTTTACTAATTGCACCCAAATTTTTCTGTTTAAAATTTATTTATAAACTATTTTATTCTATCTTTAAAAAAGTATAATTTAAGGAGGTTTATTCTAGCTCGAGGTAATTTTTCTTTACTTATCACATAATGATATTTCATAGAATAATTTTTCAAGAAAATTATTTTTCTGTTAAATTTATTTTCACTGTCTGTAAACGTCTTTGTTTTTAAATCAATTTTTATTTAAAAAGTTTTCGACAAAAATTAAACTTCCTACAATTTGGAATATTCCGCAATTTCAATGCCCTCTTCTGTATTTATATTCTAAAAACGTATTTGGTAATACAATTCAAATGTTTGTTCATTATTTTCGTACGTTTACGTTTTTTTTTTTTGAAATTTTTTGCTTCTTTTTCTTAAGTATAAAAACGTTTTACAAGGTGTATCATTTTATTTGTTAGTACCGAGAGTGTAGTTGCTTTAAGTAAAGAAAAAGAAATTGGTTTCAAATTTCATGCCCTCCACTTTCGTAATAGATGGTTTTGTCATACCGTTTGTAACGATTCGAAATATCGGTCTAGGAGAGATTAATTTTAAATCGATCCAGTGGCGTTTTTCCGTCTGCCTGTTGAAATGTCGATTACAGCCAAAATAATACATATTTATGACTAAAACTTAACAAATTTACTTGTTGTAGTCCCGAACAGTTTGGTATAGCATTTGAGCGATATTGAATTAGCGGTTTAAAAGTTATGAACTAAAATGTAAAGACACCTCAAAAATGTTAGTAAATTCCACATAACCTAAAAATACAAAATGCTTTAATTCGGCTGCTGGTTGACAAACATATATGCACAGAATTGGAAACCGAGTGGTATTTAAACAAGTAGAAACAAATTTTTTACCAAAAAATAAACCCAAATTTTTTTAAACAAAAAAAATATTTTTTTTTTTCAAACATTTTTTTTTCAAAATTTTGTGTAGTACAAACATATTTTTTACAAAAAAAAATTTCACCAAAATATTTAAAAAAATTCGGCATTTTTTTTTTTAATTATGTCCGGTTACCAAGTTTTTTACAAATTATCTCAGAAAAATATTTTGTTTTTAAAATATTTTTTTTTTTTTATTTTTTTTCATAATTTTTTTTATATTGTGAAGGGTATCAATACCTTCGGCAAGACCGACTTTTTCTTTTTTGTTCTTTTACTTGGATTTTAAAGCCATATTGTGTTTTTTTTTAACACAAAATACTCGTACATTATACTTTTGTTATTTTGATTTTTATATTTCGTGAGTGCTGGTATTTTTTCAACAATGGTTTTTGTTTTTCAACGATTTTTCTGTTTTTCATTCAATACAAAGAAGCAGTTAAGAGGCTTTTGTGTGTAAATTTTATATTATTTTTTTTTTATTCTTCTTCCAAAAGACGCAAATATTATCTAATATTACATCAATGAAAATTTTTTTTTTTTTTCGTAATATGGGTTAATAATGCATCATTCATTTTTAACAAATAATAAATTATTTTAAAAAAAAATCAGTTCAAATTTAATAAAAAGTAGAATCGTAGAAAAAAATATTTTTTTGTTATTTAAATTTTTAATTTTCAAATGTGTTAGTATAAGATTTTCTTTTAACGTTGCAAATTTTATATTATTAACATTCTCAAATCAAACAGAAACATTCTCAAATTAAAAATAAAACAGTTACAAAAGTCAACAAAAAATTGATGATATAACGAAAATTATTAAAACAATTTAAAACGTTTTAAAACATTTCCGTTAAGGAAGCAAACATTAGTAAAAGTATATTTTGAAAGCGGATTATTTGGCAAAAAAAATATTTGTAAAATTATTTTTATATGAGATAGAGGGTTTTGCATCTTTTAGAAAAATTAGTTGTATGAGAAAGAGAAATTACTTAAAATGCCAAAAATAAACAGTAAAAATTAATAATTTTACTCTGAAATCAATATCACAGGTGAGGGCTGTCTTTTTAAATATTTTAACTCATTTTCGTAAAAATGAGAGATAGAGCATTTTGAATATTATCTTACAAAAATGTTATAGATGAGGGCTGTTTTAATAAAAAATTTACTATTAACAACACATTTTCGTGAAAGTGAGAGATAGAACATTTTGAATATTGTCTTACAAAAATGTCGGAAGTATTAATATAATATTATTTTAATTGTATTTTGTTTCAAATTTAGAAGTAAAATTTAATATTTATTTTTCATATATATAAAAACTACAAACATAAACTTGAAAATGTCAGCATTATGTATTTTTTGTGTGTACTTCATACAAAAACAGGGTCATTATAATATTGCAGTTGTTTTATTTTACAAGTCTAAACTAAAAAAATTCTCAAAAAAATTCTACAAAGTACAAACTTTGGTGCATGCATAAAATATAAAATAAATTAAGGTTGGTGATAAATTTTACACAAAACTTTTTGGGACAATTTTGTGACAAATTTTAAATTTTATAGAATTATATAGAAAAAAACTATATAGAAAAAGACTCAGATTCTGAAACATTTTTCTATATAGAAAAAGTCAAAGATTTTGAGACATTTTTTCTATATAGAAAAAGTCTCAGATTCTGAGATAATTTTTCTATATAGAAAAAGTCTCAGATTCTGAGACAATTTTTCTATATAGAAAAAGTCTCAGATTCTGAGACAATTTTTCTATATAGAAAAAGTCTCAGATTCTGAGACAATTTTTCTATATAGAAAAAGTCTCAGATTCTGAGACAATTTTTCTATATAGAAAAAGTCTCAGATTCTGAGACAATTTTTCTATATAGAAAAAGTCTCAGATTCTGAGACAATTTTTCTATATAGAAAAAGTCTCAGATTCTGAGACAATTTTTCTATATAGAAAAAGTCTCAGATTCTGAGACAATTTTTCTATATAGAAAAAGTCTCAGATTCTGAGACAATTTTTCTATATAGAAAAAGTCTCAGATTCTGAGACAATTTTTCTATATAGAAAAAGTCTCAGATTCTGAGACAATTTTTCTATATAGAAAAAGTCTCAGATTCTGAGACAATTTTTCTATATAGAAAAAGTCTCAGATTCTGAGACAATTTTTCTATATAGAAAAAGTCTCAGATTCTGAGACAATTTTTCTATATAGAAAAAGTCTCAGATTCTGAGACAATTTTTCTATATAGAAAAAGTCTCAGATTCTGAGACAATTTTTCTATATAGAAAAAGTCTCAGATTCTGAGACAATTTTTCTATATAGAAAAAGTCTCAGATTCTGAGACAATTTTTCTATATAGAAAAAGTCTCAGATTCTGAGACAATTTTTCTATATAGAAAAAGTCTCAGATTCTGAGACAATTTTTCTATATAGAAAAAGTCTCAGATTCTGAGACAATTTTTCTATATAGAAAAAGTCTCAGATTCTGAGACAATTTTTCTATATAGAAAAAGTCTCAGATTCTGAGACAATTTTTCTATATAGAAAAAGTCTCAGATTCTGAGACAATTTTTCTATATAGAAAAAGTCTCAGATTCTGAGACAATTTTTCTATATAGAAAAAGTCTCAGATTCTGAGACAATTTTTCTATATAGACAATTTTTCTATATAGAAAAAGTCTCAGATTCTGAGACAATTTTTCTATATAGAAAAAGTCTCAGATTCTGAGACAATTTTTCTATATAGAAAAAGTCTCAGATTCTGAGACAATTTTTCTATATAGAAAAAGTCTCAGATTCTGAGACATTTTTTCTATATAGAAAATGTCTCAGATTCTGAGACAATTTTTCTATATAGAAAAAGTCTCAGATTCTGAGACAATTGTCTCAGATTCTGAGACAATTTTTCTATATAGAAAAAGTCTCAGATTCTCAGACAATTTTTCTATATAGAAAAAGTCTCAGATTCTGAGACAATTTTTCTATATAGAAATAGTCTCAGATTCTGAGACAATTTTTCTATATAGAAAAAGTCTCAGATTCTGAGACAATTTTTCTATATAGAAAAAGTCTCAGATTCTGAGACAATTTTTCTATATAGAAAAAGTCTCAGATTCTGAGACAATTTTTCTATATAGAAAAAGTCTCAGATTCTGAGACAATTTTTCAATATAGAAAAAGTCTCAGATTCTGAGACAATTTTTCTATATAGAAAAAGTCTCAGATTCTGAGACAATTTTTCTATATAGAAAAAGTCTCAGATTCTGAGACAATTTTTCTATATAGAAAAAGTCTCAGATTCTGAGACAATTTTTCTACATAGAAAAAGTCTCAGATTCTGAGACAATTTTTCTATATAGAAAAAGTCTCAGATTCTGAGACAATTTTTCTATATAGAAAAAGTCTCAGATTCTGAGACAATTTTTCTATATAGAAAAAGTCTCAGATTCTGAGACAATTTTTCTATATAGAAAAAGTCTCAGATTCTGAGACAATTTTTCTATATAGAAAAAGTCTCAGATTCTGAGACAATTTTTCTATATAGAAAAAGTCTCAGATTCTGAGACAATTTTTCTATATAGAAAAAGTCTCAGATTCTGAGACAATTTTTCTATATAGAAAAAGTCTCAGATTCTGAGACAATTTTTCTATATAGAAAAAGTCTCAGATTCTGAGACAATTTTTCTATATAGAAAAAGTCTCAGATTCTGAGACAATTTTTCTATATAGAAAAAGTCTCAGATTCTGAGAAAAAGTCTCAGATTCTGAGACAATTTTTCTATATAGAAAAAGTCTCAGAATCTGAGACAATTTTTCTATATAGAAAAAGTCTCAGAATCTGAGACAATTTTTCTATATAGAAAAAGTCTCAGAATCTGAGACAATTTTTCTATATAGAAAAAGTCTCAGAATCTGAGACAATTTTTCTATATAGAAAAATTCTCAGAATCTGAGACAATTTTTCTATATAGAAAAAGTCTCAGATTCTGAGACAATTTTTCTATATAGAAAAAGTCTCAGATTCTGAGACAATTTTTCCATATAGAAAAAGTCTCAGATTCTGAGACAATTTTTCTATCTGAGACTTTCTTTATAGAAAAAATATCTCAGGATTTGGGACTTTTTCTATATAGATTAAAGGTCTATGTGAGACTTTTTATATAAATAAAAATTTCTCAAAATCTGAGACTGTTTCTATATAGAAAAAATGGCTTAGAATCTGAGACTTTTTTCTGTACAAAAAAAATCTGTCTCAGAAACAACAAATTTGAGTTAAGCACATAAAAAAACTGCAGTTTTCCGATGCATCTGTAGCATTTACAACAATATTTTTTTTAAAAATCTATTGTCAAAGGATTTTTTTTCCATTTAAAAAGGTTGAACATTGCTCAGTTTTGTCGTAGTCTTTAACACATATAGAAAACTAAATAAACAAGAAAAACAAAATGTTAACAGATTTTGTCTACATTTTTGTGTTAATTGTTTTTTTTTTCTGTTTTGTTTTTTTTTGGTTATGTCACTACATACCATAACAAAAAAATGTACCTGTTTTTAATATAGGTTTCTAAAGTTCTTCCTCTGCTCAGTATTATGCCCTATAACAAAGAGTAAGGGTATTTTCAAATAGTCAATCCATTTGCAGCATCCTTAAAAAATTTTCAAATAATATTTTTTTTTCAAATCAGTTTAACGGTTTTTGAGATATAACCATTTGAAATTTGCTAAAAATTTCAAAAAATTAAAAAAAAATAATAATCCTAGATTGTACAGAAAACAAATTTTATTTGTTTAATTTTAAAAATGCAAAAAAAAAAATAATTTCTAAAATTTATAGACACCCGAGTAAAAATTTTCTGGTCTAATCATATATAATTTGATACTATCTTATATGGGTTAATATGCTTTCGTATAAATTTATATAAAATTGTATCTATCACTTTGATACGGTTGATCCACTTTATATGGTTAGATATTGCTCCATATATGATTAGATTCGTATTTTGGTTTTGCTCATCAAATTATATAAAAATTGATATTATAAGATCAATTTGATCTAATTAGATTTGACAAAATTCAGGATCAACTTGTATCAATTTTTATATTTTTTGATCTAAAGTAATACAATTAGATATTATTTGATACAACCATTTTACGGATCAAATTAGATCTATTCAGTAATATTAGCATAATATTTTTACTAGGGCATTTCTGATATTTCCATACCGGTTTCAAACACTCCAGTTACACTGTGGAACAAATTCAGGTTAGCAAAAGTTAGGTCGATTCTGAGAGTGAGGGGTGAAAATAGAGGCTAAATTAGAAGACCCGTATCGCGGCGTTTGTTTATGTTAGTTCGAATTTTTTTTTAATCGACCTTCGAACTTTGCAGTCAAATGCCGATTTTCAGCATATTGTTTATATTGTTTTTAGGCTAAAAGTCGTTGACTAATTAATATTTTATCAATCTGTAAAAGCCAAATTATTGCTAGAGACCTGTCCAACAATTAAAATTTTCCAAAAAATTGATTTAGAAAATTTTTGTGGTGCTTATGAAGCAAAATATTTTCAAAAAGCATGAAAAAAAAAATAATTTTTCCAACAAAGAGAATTTTTTTTGAAAGTATGAATTCGAGATTTTTATAAGTTTGCCGTGAAATAAAAGCGAAATGTAGCGAAAAACTATCGAATTTGAATTCATAGCAAAAACAACATGAATATAGTATTTTTGGAACAAGATGTTACAAAGGTTAAACATTAATTTCACAGGCCAACAAATTTTGACAAAGGTCGAAACCCCGGGACTAGAATATAATTTTCTAAGGGTTTGAGCTGCACTGAGTTCGAATTTGTACTCAGAATTCTCCAACACATCAGGTTTTCGAGATATCTTAGCTTTAACCCATTTCTTACCGGAAATTTAAACGTTTCGAGATATATTAGCTTAAAGTTTAAAAAACCATCTTTTTCGCCATATTCGAGACGTCATAACTGTTTGAGTTCACCATTATTTATAAATCCTGATATGTAGTATAAAAGTTCTACTTTACACCTTTAAAATAAATGTTTAACCTCTGTTATATCTTGTTTCTTCTCTGAGATATCTTAACACGAAGTTTAAAAAATTTTAGGTTTTCGCTATATTCACGGTATTTTTCCTATGAATGCAAATTTGCTACATTTCGCCTTTATTTTACGACAAACTTATAAAATTCTTAAATTTCAAATTAAAAAAAAAAACAAAAAATGCTTTTTGAATTTTTTAGATATCTTGTCTATTTGCTGAGATATCCCCCGTTGAAATTTATATGATGTGTTTAATAAATACACTCAAAATAATAACTCTGTAAGATACTCTGTAAAATGACTGTAATCTCAATTTAACAGATATTTGACAGAGTTTTCTGTCAAAATACAGATTTAAAGAAAATACTTTGTATTTTGTTGTGACAAAAAAACAAAGTTTCCTCTGTTATATTACTTTTTACTTTGTAATCTTAATTTTACAGATAATTAACAGAGTTTTCTGCTAAAATACAGATTTAAGTAAAATACTTCGTATTTTTTTATAACCAAAAAAGTTTTCTGTTTGAGTAGTTTTTGTTACCAAACATCAAAATTTTATCTATATATTTTTTTGTTTGAGAAAAAGTTGAAAAATTAGCAAAAAAAGTTTTCAAAAAAAATCTTTTCAGAAATCTTATAAAAATTTTACAAAATAACATGCATTTAACTAAACTCTGTAAATTTACCGAGTTTTTTCTGTAAATTTTTTTGCATCAAATGCATTTTACAAATGTATGTAAATTTACATAGTTTTCTTTGCTAAATTAACAGTTTTTTTGTCCAAATCATTTTACAGAGTTTTAAAGTAAAATTACAGAGTTTTCTCTGTCAAAAAGCTTTCATATTAAGCCAATATTTTACTATAAACTCTGTAAATTAACAGTTTTTTTTTGTCAAAATCATTTTACAGAGTTTTTTAGTAAAATTACCAAGAAATGTTGTTAGCTGGAAAAGTATGGTGTACTCTGTTAAATTAGCAGAGTTTTTCTGTAATTTAACAGAGTTATTATTTTGAGTGTACATACCACCCTTAGCCGCATACAGAGTCACAAAACGAGAACAAACTTCAGGTTAAGATATCTCAGAGATGAAACAAGATATTAAAAAGGTTAAACATTAATTTTAAAAGTAATTTGTAGGACTTTTATACTACATACCAGGCTTTATAAACAAAGGTGAATTTTCGCGGTTATAATGTCTCGAATATGGCGAAAAAAATTTTTTCAACTTCAAGCTAAGGTATTTTGAAAACCTGGTGTGATAGGCAAATTCTGAGACCAGATATGGATTCAGCGCATCTCAAAACCCTTAGAAAAGTTACCCCTGGTTTATAGGTTACAAATTTGTTGGTTTGTGTTTTTAAAGGGAATTTGTGGGACTTTCAGACGACATTACAGGTTTTATACACTCATAATAATAACTCTGTAAAATACTCTGTAAAATGACTGTAATCTCAATTCAACAGATATTTGACAGAGTTTTCTGTCAAAACACAGATTTAATGAAAAAACTTTGTATTTTGTTGTGACAAAAAAACAAAGTTTCCTCTGTTATATTACTTTTTACTTTGTAATCTTAATTTTACAGATAATTAACAGAGTTTTCTGCTAAAATCCAGATCAAAGCAAAATACTTCGTATTTTTTTATAACCAAAAAATTTTCTGTTTTGAGTAGTTTTTGTTTTTGTTACCAAACATCAAAATTTTATCTGTATTTTTTTTTTTTTTGAGAAAAAGTTGAAAAAGAAGCAAAAAAAGTTATAAAAATTTATTTTTCAGAAATCTTATAAAAATTTTACAAAATAACATGCATTTAACTAAACTCTGTAAATTTACAGAGTTTTTTCTGTAAATTTTTTTTTGCATCAAATTTATGTAAATTTCATAGTTTTCCTTGCTAAATGGTTTTTTATTTAACCAATATTTTACTAGAAACTCTGTAAATTAACAATTTTTTTGTCCAAATCATTTTACAGAGTTTTATGGTAAAATTACAGAGTTTTCTCTGTAAAAAGCTTTCATATTTAACCAATATTTTACTTTAAACTCTGTAAAGTAACAGTTTTTTTCTGTCAAAATCATTTTACAGAGTTTTTTAGTAAAATTACCAAGAAATGTTGTTAGCTGGAAAAGTATGGTGTACTCTGTTAAATTAGCAGAATTTTTCTTTAATTTAACAGAGTTTTTATTTTGAGTGTAAATAAAAGGTGGATTTACGCAGTTAGAAGATCTTGAGTATAGGAAAAATCAGGGTTTCTTCAACTTTAAGCTAAGATATCTCGAAAACCTGATGTGACGGAGAAATTCTGTGTACAGATTCGGATTCAGCGCAACTCAAACCCTTAGGAAAGTATACTCCAGTCCCAGGGTTTCGTATACTCTAGTTTCAAATGTTGTCGGCCTGTGATATTATAGACATTTCAACACATATTTTTTTTATTTTCGCACAAATTTAAGAAGGGTATCAGCTGATTCGTTAATATCCTATTAAACAATCTTACCTGTTTTAATATAATATTTATTTTTTATACCCTCCACTCTAGTGATAGAGGGTATATATAAGTTTGTCATTCCGTGTGTAACACCTCGAAATATTGGTCGAGGACCCCATAAAGTATATACATATATTCATGATCCTCGATCGATTTTAAGACGATCTAGCGATGTCCATCCGTCTGTCCGTCTGTCTGTCTGTTGAAAACGCGCTAACTTTTGAAAGACTTTACGGAGGCTCCTGAAGTTTGGCATATATGTTGGGCATTTACCTGGTCAGGTTTGTATTGCAATCCAGCAAAATCGGTCTAGTGGTTCAAAAGTTATGAGCAAAAGACTGAATTTCGGCAAGGTTTTTCTTGAATTTACGAGATAAAAAACACTATACATTTTGAAAGGCGATTCTGAGGATGCTGAGGCAGAGCATTTATATTTGTGGTGCCTCTAGCCTAGCTCGTATTGAATTTCAGCCAAATCGGTCCAGTGGTTCGAAAGTTATTAGCTAAACCGTGAATTTCAGATTAGCTTCACCTTCAATTCACGTGTTGAAAACCCGTTAAACCAGTTTTAAAAACATTGGTAAGTCACAAAAATATTTTGCAACGTATTTTTGTCACTCAAAAATATTTTTATACCAAAACAAAAAAAAAAGTAAACTCGAAAAAAATTTTATACTCAAAAAAAATTTTACACTCAAAAAAAAATTAGTAAATTATTATTTTTTTTTTTTTTTTAAATTGCTAAAAAAAGTTTTTTTACACAAAATAAAATATTTCTAATCAATAATGTTATTTTTTTCACGTTTGAAAATTTACTATCATTTAAAAAGGGCATTGTGGAGGGTATTCATAGATTCGGTCAAGTCGAATTTAACTTTTCTACTTGTTTTTTTTGCAAACTCATTTTCCACTGAAACAACCAGCTGGTTGACAATTTAGGTTAAATGTTCTGCTTAAAAAAAAAAAAAATTAAAAAAAAAACAGAATATAAAAACGGAAGATAAAAAGTGAGACTCATACCTTTAAAACCATCGTATTAACATTTTTTTTGTATATATGTTTTTATGTTTATATGTTACTGGGTGAAGTTTAAATATGGGTTTAAAAGTTTTTATTTTTGGTTAAAAACTAAAATCGTTATTGTTATTATCTTAGTTTATAAAAATAATGCTGACCTTAAATAAGAACAAATGAATACAAAATTTGAAATATTTTATTATTTTGTTAATAATTTCTTTCTTTTATTTTGATTATTCATAACTTTTTCAGTTTTTTTTTTAATATTTCTTATTGTTTATAATCTTTTAAGTTTTTTTTTGTTCTTTATTTATTTACTTATTTAACCAGAGAATGCGTTGAAAATTTAATTTATTTTTAACCCTTAAGACATTTTTGTCTGTCTTTCTTTACTTTTTTCCCCTTGTGTTTATCTTTTGGTTTATTTGAAAAGGGTATATCCGTTTTGCTGCTATTTTGACCCATAACAAATCCAGTTTTAATTTTAATAAAGAATTCCTTAAATAATTCTACAATCCTTTTTTGTGTTGAAGATTGTGTTGCTGGTGTCGTTGTCTGCTTCAATTTTCTTAAAACTTAAATGTCACTTTTGTGTTGAGTTTTCTATATATTTTAGAGAAATTTTTCTGTCTTTGAAATTTTAGTTACACTCAAAACAATCACTTTGTAACATACTCTGTAAAATGACTGTAATCTCAATTCAACAGATATTTGACAGCAGAGTTTACTGTAAAAATACTGATTTAAAGAAAATACTTTGTATTTTGTTGTGACAAAAAAACAAAGTTTCATCTGTTATATTAATTTTAACTTTGTAATTCTAATTTTACAGATAATGAACAGAGTTTTCTGCTAAAATACAGATTTAATGGCAATACTCTCCATTTTTTATAACCAAAAAAATAAGTTTTATCTGTATTTTTACTTATTTCTACACTCAAAAAAAAAACCTTGAAAAATTACAAGAAAAACTTGTAACTTTTTTTGTTTGCTACCTCCTATTTGACAAAAATTCCTAGTAACTTTACAAGATTTTTTAAAATAATTTTGTAATTTTACAAGGTTTTTACCAATAAAATTGTAAATTTACAAATTCTTTGACACGATAAAATTTACAAAGAGGTTTCGTAATTTTACTAAATTTTTTGCTACCTCCTATTTTACGAGAATTTCTAGTAATTTTACAAGCTTTTTACCAATAATTTTGTAATTTTACAATCTTTTTACCAATAAAATTGTAAATTTACCGTTTTTTGGCCCAATTAAAATTATAAGGAATTCTCGTGAATTTACTAGATTTTTTTTTTTGTAAAATTATCTTGGAAATTTGTAAAATTACAAAAAAAAATGTAAAATTTAAAAAAGAAATAAATTTCGATTTGTTTATGAACAAGGAAAACTGTCAAATATTGGTAAAATGGGATGACGAGACTATTCCTAGTAATTTGACAAAGTTTTTTTTTTGTGTGTAAAATTACCAAGAAATGTTGCTAGCTGGAAAAATATGGTGCACTCTGTTTTTACAGAAAAACTCTGCTAATTTAACAGAGTTATTATTTTGAGTGTACCATTTTTTTTGTATACTCCAACCACAGTATGGGAGTATACTCACATTGTCATTCCGTTTGTAACGCATCAAAAAATCCGCCAGGGACCCCATAAATTATATATTATTGATCCATGATCGATTCTACACTCAAAAAAAACCTTGTCAAACACTAGAAAAAGTCTAGCAATCCCATTTTACCAATTTTTTTTTTAACAAATAATTTTCGATCGAAATTTACATTTGTTTTTGTAATTTTACAGTTTTTCGTGTAATTTTACAAATTTCGAAGGTTTTTTCCAAAAAAAAAATCTTGTAAATTTACGAGAATTTCTTAAAAGTTTTATTTCGCCAAAAAAGTTGTAAATTTACAATTTTATTGGTAAAAATATTGTAAAATTACAAAAAAGCTCGTAATTTTTTCAAGGAATTCTCGTAAAATAGGAGGTAGCAAAAAATATAGTAAAGTCACGAAACCTCCTTGTAAGTTTTATCGCTTTAACAAATTGTAAAGTTACAATTTTTTTGGTAAAATTACAAAATTATTGGTAAAATGCTTGTAAAATAGCAAGGAATTCTTGTCAAATAGGAGGTAGCTAAAAAAAAAGTTACAAACTTTAGTTGTAATTAAAGACATTCTATGAATGTCCGTCTGTCTGACCGTCCCTCCGTCCGTCTGTAGATAACACAATGCAGTCCAAAATAAGAGAACTAGGATACTGAAGTTTGGCATGAATATGTCTTATGGTCTTAGGCTGGTTAAGTTTTAAACGGGCAACATCGGATCAGGGGGAAAAAGTTTCCCCTTAAAGATTTAAACCGACCTCTAAAAACTAATTTTTTTACATATTTTTTTATATTTTTGTTAAGAAAATGAAGGATTTTTTATGGAAGAAGAAGTTAAAAGTCCTGTAGTTGTACCCAGGACGTTAGAAAATGAAGTTTTTTTGTAGGGCCGCCCTTTTTTTGTGGGCGTGAATGGAAAAAAACATTAAAATTATGATAAAATTGTATTACTGTAGTGCAAAATGCATAATAAATGAATTAGTAAAAATTGACCGTGAGAGGGAAGGTATCCCCAAAGCCTCCCCTCCCCAAAAAACACGCCCCTTCATTTTTTTTTTATATTTTTAATATGTTGAAGGGTATAAGAGTTTCGGCACAGCTAAATTTAGCACTCTCACTTGTTTTATTTCAAATATTTTGGAAGAACATGCCAGTGGGTATTTAATTTGTTGGACCCCATTTTTTATGCGCTCTCCATAACTTGATTCTCTTAATGTTTCCCTACACAATTGCATGTAAAAACTCTCTTAATACACTAACAAGGGAAGTATCTGAACCCTTATGAACCGATTTGCCTGAAACTTAAAATATTTATAAAAGAGACAATTTTTAGGTTGGGATGTCTCGACTTATCGGCCATATCAATGCTAAAAATTTCGTTGTTCCCTTATGGAACAATGTGGACCTTTGGGAAAATTTCGATAACTTCCGAACTACACTCAAAAAAATACGTTAGTAGATTTACTAATTTTTTTTTTGGCTAACGCTAGTTAGCTAACTTTTAGCAAATTTTTAGTTGAGATTAGTATGTTAGCAAAAAATTCTTGTAAACTTCATTTAGCACATTAGCAATTTTAAACAAACTTTGAACTAATTTCTTTTGCTAAATTTGAAATTGAGTTGACTACATTTTTACAAGATTTTTTGCTAATATTAGCAAAATAAATGGTAACTTTTTTTTATTTTCAGAAAACTTAAAATGGCGCTATCTCGGAAACTAAATGGAGGCCATTTTTGGTTCTCGGGCTCTCTATAGTATCGCCGGTCCTCTTCACATGTGTGGACCCTAATGTGCCCTAACTTTGGATCCAAAAAAGTTAGCATTCCCGAAAATTTTAAAATGCTCATATCTCGGTAAATATTGCCGACACAACAAAATATTGCCGACACAACAAAAAAGTGTAGCTCTCAACACGTAGAACAAGACCGGAAAATAGTCAAAAGCTCTCCGAGTAATATTTTTGAAGTTATCGAGTTTTTTAATTCTCAAGACCCCAGTGGCCCCCTATAATCACGTATCTCAAAAACTAAGCAAGGTAGAACGAAACGGACACAAATTTTGGATCAAAAACTATGACGATTTTTAAGGAACCCAACTAGGTCTAGGCCCATCGGAGTCTGGACCTATCGGGTCCGAACCCAATGGGGTCCTCAGATGTGTATAAACTTAGTTCAAAAAAAAAAATATTTAGTTAACTAATTATTGGCAAAACATTTTTGCTAACTTTAGCAAAAAAATTGTGGGTTCAAAATCAGCAAATTTTATTGTAGGTTTACAAGCTTTTTTTGCTAACATTACAGTTTTTTTTTTTTGAGTGTAACAGATATATCGTCTAGACTCTAGAGCAAATATACGTGTCGACTTAAATTTAATAAAAATTATTTCTTATTTATATGGATATCGTAGGTCTATCTATCACAGAACAAAATATGAATGAAACAACTTTGAATTATCACTTGTTTAAATTTAAAAACAAAAATTGAGTAATTTTTTAATTGAAGCAATTAAAAATTTACTTAAACAATTTAAGTAAATAATTTAATAAAAATTTAATAGTTTTTCTATATTTTTTTAACCTTTCATAGTTCTTTGAATTCTCGTTTAGTTTATAGTTTTTTGTATATGTATAGGAAAGTTTGTAATCGTCTTTATAAAACTTTCCTATGTTTTTGAGACATAAATATGTTTGGTAAAGTTTGAGAAAACAAGTTTTTTTTTTGTAAAAAGATTTTAAACTTTTGAAAAAATAAATAGATAAATTTTGAGTAAATTTTAAATTGTGTCAATTAAAAATTTACTCAATTTTTTTTTCAAACATTTAATAAATTTTAATTAAAAATTTACTCAATACTATTAAATCGTTTACTGGTGCAAAATCGAGTAATTTTTTACTCAGTAGTATTAAAAATGTACTCAAATATTTTTTTTATTTTTTTCTGTGTAGGTTCCCCAAAAACTTACAAATTTTCATGAAAAAAATTTTGTAGCGAAGCCGAATTTTAACAAGGTTTTGCCACCATTGGATATCCATTAAAAAAACCTTTCTTCTCATATGAAAACATCACATAGTTTCTTAGAAAGAAATGGTTAAAAAATCCAAAAAAGTTTTTTTTACCCATTTTTTACCCATTTTTTGAACTCCTAAATCCCCTATATGGCCGATAAACTAAGACACCCCAACCTTTGAATTGTCTCTTTTATATATATTTTCAGTTTCATGCAAATCGGTTCATAAGGGTTGAGACACTTCCCTTGTAAGTATTTTTTATTGAAATTATAGGATTTTTTCTGATCTTGTCTCAACTTTCGAAAGTTTTTTCTGAGTTTTCGTGATTTTATATTTTTTTTTACAGTTTTT
Source organism: Pegoplata infirma (assembly GCA_963921195.1). NCBI lineage: Eukaryota > Metazoa > Arthropoda > Insecta > Diptera > Anthomyiidae > Pegoplata > Pegoplata infirma. The sequence goes on along the minus strand of CAWUER010000424.1, from coordinate 121,867 downwards.
TCTAATTTTCTTGGATTGCGGAAAATTATTTTTAAGGTTCTGAATAATTTTCTTAAATTGTTTTGAATTTTTCCTTTTTAATTTTTCTGAGATAATTTGTTCATGCCACGTTGTTCTGCGAAAATTATTTCTTCCAGTCGTCAGCGCATTTCGAAAATCCACACCTACAATTGTGTTCAAAATAATATTACCAATGGAAAAACAATTTAACGTTTAATAGATAATATGTTGAACGAAACTTTAGGTGTGGATTTTCGAAGAGCGCTGACGATGGCAAGTTATAATTTTCGAAAACTAACTGTCACAAGTGAGTCTCTTGTTTTTTTTCTCCAGGGAGGAAAAAAATCTTTAAAAATTCTAAAACCATTTTGAAGATATGACAGAGTGTAAACGCAATTTAAATTATCTAAAAAATTTGTAAACAAATTATTCTAGATTATCTTATCCTAATCCTTTGTAGTGTTTTATTTGGTCGTTCCTTGACCTTCTTGAATTTTATTAAGTTTTTGATTGTGTTTTTTTTTTTTGTCTTTTGCATCTGTAAGATGATCCCTTATTTCATTATTTTTTTTGAAGGTTATAGTTGTTGATGTTTATATTTTTTTTTCTTTGCTGTTCCTTCTACTTCCTTGTGGCCAAATATTTTCTTCACGTGCCTCAAATCATTTTGTTTAAATAAAAAAAAAAACCAACTATGTATTAAAACACTCAAAATAAAATGTTAGTCGAATTAGCAGAAAAAAAAATTTTAGGATGAGGAGAAGCTTCTTTAAAGAAGTTTCATTTAAACAAATTTTTGAAACTGAAAATAATAGAATTAGATAATTTTGATTGAGATTACTAAAATTAGAATTTAAATTTGTTGTGTCTAAATCTTCTGTAGAATGTATTAATATTTAAGCCCCATGAGATAATATAACACAAAACGAGTATTTGTCGAAGCATATTCTAACAATGTGGTGGCTGTGACGTCTAAGGTGACGATTAGCCTGTGTTGTTAATGGTATGAATGACAAAATATCCAAGGTTCAATTCGAGATTCATATATTTTTAACTCACATATTTATATGAAAGACCATTACCTATTAACAAAAAAAAAAAACCGACATTTAAAACTCTACTGATGATTACGCAATAACTGGAGTGTTTGAAACCGGTATGGTAATATAATTTTAAGAAATTTCTTGTACATTTTTCAACTTTTCAACCTTATAATAAATGTCATAAAATTTACTAATTTTAATTTACGCAAATGTTTGCGAAAATTAGGTTAGTTTTAATTAAAAATTATTGTACAGATTTTTTAACAAATTTTGTTTTTGAGTGTACTAGTGTTAGTATCATCCATTTAACAAAAAGAAAGGAACTTGTCATTTTACTAAACCTTTATCATATATTTTTTTTTTTTTTAGTAGATGGCAATTTGTAAACATGTTATATACTTTGTTGTTCTAAAGTATCAGTTACCTTCTCCAAAAGAGAAGAAAAAAAAATTAAATAAAACAAGTTAAAAGTGAATGAAACAATACAACGACCGTACAATACCCTGTATTAAGAACGTTCTAATTTTTTTCGAAAAAAATATTTTTGTTTTAAAAGTATGTATCCCTGTTAAAATGACACCATATAAATGAAACATAAATAGAAAAATTGTATCGATAACTCTTTTTCAATTCAAATATTGTAATATTTACAAATAATTTAATTGAATTGACAAAGTATGTATGTTTATTTTTTTGTTAATAATCTTTTAATTGAATCAATTAAAAATTAACTCAAAAGTTTTTAAAAAAATGTAAGTAAATAATTTAATAAAAATTTTAATAAAAATTTTATATTTTTTTTATTTTTTTTTTTATATTTTCTTAGTTTTTTTTTATAATTCTCGTTTAGTTTTTAGTTTTTTGGATATTTATATAAAAGTTTGAAATCATCTTTATGAAATTTTTCAATGTCTTTAAGACATAAATATATTTGGTAAAAGTTAAAATTTTTTTTTTTTTTGTAAAAAAAAATGTGAAACTTTTGTAAAAAAAAAAAATAATTTTGGGTAAATTTTTACTTGACACCATTAAAAACTTCATTAAAAAAAAAGAAAAATTTTGAGTATAGTTTTCATTGTGTCAATTAAAAATTTACTAAAATGTTTTGGCATACATGTAATAAATTTTTATTAAAAGTTCACTCAATACCATTTAACCGTTTACTGGTGCAAAATTGAGTAGATAATCTTTTACTCAATAGTAAAAATTTTTTACTCAATAGTAAAAATTTTTTACTCAATAGTATTAAAAATTTACTCAAAATGTTCTTTTATTTTTTTCTGTGTGTATATAAGCTTTTCATTCCGTTTTGTAACTAATAGAAATATCGGCCTGGGACTCCATAAAATATATATGGGGCATTCCATGCGAAATCGGACACTTTGAAATTTTTTTTTTTTAGATTTTTCCAATTTATTTACAGTTTTTAGTACCCTTCGAAAACCCCTTCGTGGTAAGTTTTCAGGTTTTTTTGTTGACCCGTTCAAAAGATATCGAATTTTTAAAAATTGGTAGTTTGTTTCTTTACTCAAACTTCTTTTACTCATAACTTCTTCAATAATCAACCACAATTTCAAATTTTTTTTTTCAAAATTTTTGTTTTTTTGCGTACTTTATAAAAAAAAAAATCCCAAAAAAATCTTAAAAGCGCTCTAGTATGCGATTTTTAAGTTTTTAAATTTAAATCTCATTTTTAAAAATGTTTGTACTCTTCAATTTTTTTGAAATTTTTTTGTGTAAAACTTCTATCGATTCTACAAAGTTTTTGCCCAGTAGGATCGTGGGATAACGATTATTACTATTTTTTAAAATTTTTTGAAAAAATTTATTGTAATTTTTCAATCTTAAAATCATTTCAACTGCTCCAATGGTGCGTCATAGAGGGGTCATTTATAAGACCGACCCCCCATTAATTTTTACGTTTTCACATTTCTTTGGAACAAACTAATACCCTATCTTGAATTTCTAAGTGGGCTACCACACAAAACGAGCTTTTTCAAAATTTGCTCCAACCGCTCTAACTGCCCTAATAGTGCCCTTAGAGCAACAAAATATATGACCGACCCACAATATTTTTTTAGTCCAAACATTTTCTCTGAACACACCTACCCTCTATCTCTAATTGTTAAGGCGGTCCCCATACAATTTTTTTTATTTTTTGTAAATTAGTTTTATTTAATCAGCTTCTACCGGTCCAATGGTGCGTCCGAGAGGGGTCATTAGTGAGACCGACCCCCATTTATTTTTACCGTACAATATTTTTTTAAAATATACCTTTTTAAGAATTTTTTGGGATTTTTTTTTAGAAAGTACGCAAATAACAAAAATTTTGAAAAAAAAAATTTTAAATTTGGACCATTATTGAAGAAGTTATCAGTAAAAGAAGTTTGAGTAAAGGAGCAAACTACCAATTTTTAAAAATACGATATCTTTTGAACGGGTCATCAAAAAAATAAGAAAATTTACCACGAAAGAGTTTTCGAAGGGTACTAAAAGCTGTAAACAAATTGGGAAAATCTAAAAAAAATTTTTTTCAAAGTGTCCGATTTGACATGGAATGCCCCGTATGTTATTGATCAGTGATCGATTCTAAGACATTCTAGTGATGTCCGTTTGTCCGTCTGTCTGTCTGTCCGTCTTTCTGAATGTGGAAATGGCGATCACGAAAATTTAACATATTTACTTGTTGTTGCCCCGAGAAGTTTGGTATTTCATTTGAGCGATATCGGTTCAGCGGTTCAAAAGTTACACTCAAAATAATTACTCTGTTAAATACTCTGTAAAATGACTGTAATCTCAATTCGACAGATATTTGACAAAGTTATCTGTCGAAATACAGATTTTAAGAAAATACTTTGTATTTCCTTGTAACCGAAAAACAAAATTTTATCTGTTATTTTACATTTAACTTTGTAATCTCTATATGATGACGTGTAAAATTGGAGTTACTTGTTAAGAACTCGTAATATTCACAAAAATCAAAAAGTAAATTTACAATTTGAAAGCATTAAAGCGGGCAAATTAAACAACATTTTAATTTTAATTAGTTTAATTTTTTTTTTTAATTTTAATTAATGTTTTTGATGCAGAGAAGTTTTCTTCATAAAATGGATAAATGAACAAAAACTTTGTAAATTTACAGAGTTTTTTTTGTAAAATTTTGAACTCATAAAATGCATTTACCTAAAACTTTGTAAATTTACAGAGTTTTTTTGGTAAAATTCTTTTCGGTTTTATCAATATTTTACAGATAATTCTATAAATTTACAATTTTTTTTATCGAAATCATTTTACAGAGTTTTCTTCGTAAAATAACAAAAAATCTTGCTGGTTGGAAATCTATGGTATTTTCTGCTGGCTCAGCAGAGTATCTCTGTAATTTAACAGAGTGATTATTTTGAGTGTATGAACGAAAAAGGATACCTCGAAAATTTTTGTACTGTCTGTCCGTTTGTCCGTCTGTGGAAATGGTGATCATGGCCAAATTATTAAACAGATATGACTATGACTTAACATAATTACTTGTTGTTGCCCTAAGTAGTTTGGTATTGCATTTGAGCGAAATCGGTTCAGCTATTCAAAAATTATGAACGCAAATGTAAGGACACCTCGAAAATGTTGGTACACTCAACATAACCTAAAAAACAAAATGCTTTAATACGTCTGCTGGTTGAAATGTGTGAACAGAATTTAACACCGAATGGTATTTAAACAAGTGCGACATATTTTTTTTACAAAAATCAAAAAAATCGCGGATTTTTTTCGACAAAAAAAATTTTTTTTTTGAGGATTTTTTTTTCTCAAAAGTAATTTCTCTCTTTTTACATTGTGGAGGGTATCAATATATTCGCAAGACCGAATTTAACGTTTTAACTTATTTTTATTAACATCTACCTCTGAACAGGGATCGAACCATGGATATTTCTTTCATACACTCAAAAAAAGCCTTGTAAAATTACAAGAAAAACTTGTAACTTTTTTTTTTTGTTTGCTACCTTCTATTTAACAAAAATTCCTAGTAATTTTACAAGCTTTTTACCAATAATTTTGTAATTTTATAAGGTTTTTACCAATAAAAATTGTAAATTTACCAATTTTTTGACACGATAAAATTAACAAGGAGGTTTCGTAATTTTACTAGATTTTTTGCTACCGCCTATTTTACGAGAATTTTACAAGCTTTTTACCAATAATTTTGTAATTTTAAAAACTTTTTACCAATAAAATTGTAAATTTACAGTTTTTTTGTGCAATTAAAATTACAAGGAATTCTCGCGAATATACTAGATTTTTTTTTTGTAAAATTATCTTGGAAATTTGTAAAATTAGAAAAAAAAAATTGTAAAATTACAAAAAAAAAAAATTTAAAATTCGATCCAATTTTGTTTGTTAAAAAAGAAAGGAAAAATGTAAAATATTGGTAAATTGAGATTACGAGACATTTCCTAGTAGTTTGACAAAGTTTTTTTTGTGTGTATTCATACCATTAACAATTTAGACTGGCAGGCGCTTTAGCAGGCGCACAGCAACCTCATTTTTACAATATGTTTTTGACAAATACTCATTTTGTGTTCACCCACAGGCTTTTTTTTATTTTTTTGCTATTTCTTTTTTTTAATTTATTAAATTAAAAAAAAAATATTTATAATTCGACCCATAAATTCTATTTTCAGAAAGATTACTCTAGCTCGAGGTTATATTTCTTTACTTTTCGTTGCGATAATTACTTTGACAATATCATCGTATTGATAAGTAAAGAAATATGACCTCGAGCTAGAGTAATATTTCTCTTAAAAGAAAAAATATTTTTTTTTGTAAATACGTTGATTTTTTGTTAATTTTTCCAAAATTTAAATTGAAAATGAGAAAAAAATACAATTTTTGTTTTGTGTAGGGTGTCCTTAATAAAAAGAAATTGCATTAAATTCTTTGTTATCCCAACAACAATTCATCACTTATTGGGTTATCTGTCATCCTTGTTAGTTATTTGTACAGGTTAGTGTTGTTGTTTATATAATTTTTTTACTGGTCTCTATCTTCTGTCTTTGGTGTTGTCTTGTTACCAGTTTTATTTCATAAGACCCTTAAGGGTCAAAGTGTTAATTTGTTTGAGAATATCCGTTTTCTTTTTTTTTTTGAACATGTATCATTTTCAATTTATTTTTGTTTTTTTTATTTTGTGATTTTCTTGTTATGTCATTATGCTTTGAAGACATTGAGAATTTATTCAAATATGTGTACAAGGTTTCAAATATCCCAAAAAGAAAAGAAATTGCAAAAATATGCTAATCTGAAGAAAAAAATTTTTACAAATTGGTTTTTAAAGGTTTTAAGTTTGCTAATATAAATATTTGATTTATTTCTTTTTATTAATAAGATTTTAGAATTTATTTTAGGTCATAGATTATTCTTTGAAAAAAATTTAAGGTTACATTAGAACCTAAAACGAGTATTTGTCTAAGCATATCCTAACATTGTGGTGGTTGTGACGTCTAAGGTGACGACCAGAATGTGTTGCTAATGGTATGAATATTACAAAAAAATCCGTGGTTCGATTCCCGACTGTACTACAGATGTTAATAAAAATTTACATTTATAAAAAACAGTTACCTATTAACACAATAAATTGATATTTTAATTCCTAATGATGATAACTCCGTGATAATGGAGTGTTTGAAACCGGTATGGAAACACCAGAAATGTCTTTAGTTTCTTGAAATTAAATTTTCTTCTACATTTTCCAACTTAAACCCTTTTAACCAGGAACAAGCCTATCATGCACTAAAAACATACTTATGTTTAAAGTGCCTAAACTATGCATTTAAAATCTTAGAATCACAAAAATCTGTAAAAAAATACTTTTTTATACCCTCCACTCTAGTGATAGAAGGTATATATAAGTTTGTCATTCCGTGTGTAACACATCGAAATATTGGTCTAAGACCCCATAAACTATATGGGGCATTCCAAGCCAAATCACTCACTTTTAGACCCGTCTCCTTTCGATTTATTTTATTTTTGGATATGTTTTAGCACTTATTAAATGCAACTTGGACACTAATTTTCAGTATTTTATTTCAAGATGGTGTTAAGTAATCAATTTTTCAAAATGGCGAATTTCTCAAAAAAATTAAAGAATTGAAATTTTTAATTAATTTTGACCATTAAAAAATATAGATATTTTAAAAAAAGTTGGACAACGTTTTGTTGGTATTTAAATCTAGTTTTAGAAAAAAATATGAAAAAATTATTCGAAGTAACTATCACTTATTTTTTGACGTTTAAAAATTAAAATCGACTTTTTGAAAAAGTCCGAAACCTTCGATTTTTTTTTTAAAAACTATAAAAATTCTACTCTAAATTACGCAACTTTTACGCCATAACTCGAGATGTGATCACAATTCTTTCTATTTTTTTTTTTTTAATTTTTAAAATTGCACCTTTTATATTTTGGCTCTGATTTATTTTATATGGTGCTCCAAAAAAAATAAATTGGTAGATATTGACCCTAGCTTACCCTAGATATATTCATTTTGAGGTAAAAATACGTATCACAAAAAATTTAGGACGATCGGAAATGGGTAAGGCGTTTAGCATGGTCCTTGAAGTTTAAAAAACGGATTACAAGGAAAAATATGAATTTTTTTCTGTTTTCGCAATTTTTTTGGTATTTAAAGTTAAGTTTTAATTCAAGTGATTACAGAATTATGATGTGGAGTAAAATGCCTTTCTAATAAGGTATTAAAAACTAAAATCGGTTGAAAATCAGCCATGTTATTACAACTTCCCCAGGCATTTAGCGTGTGTCATACCACTTGATTAAAGAATACGAGTTCCTTTTTTTAAATTTATTGAAATTTTCTACTGTAATAACATTTTTTCATTATTCATGTTTCAGTGTTATATTTTTTTGGTTTTTCCAAATTTTAAAACAAAAACAATTTTTTTTTTAATAGAGATTTAAAAAAGGTGTTGAAAATGCAGGCATTTTTAACATTAATTTAAAATATGTTAGCAAAACACAATACGAAAAATACTTGTCATCTAATTACATTTGAACTTGAAGAACAAAAAAATGTTATTACAGTAGAAAATTTCAATGAATTTAAAAAATCGGATTGTATTGCTTAATCAAGTGGTCTGCGATACGTTAGATGCCTGGGGAAGTTGTAATAACTTGGCTGATTTTCAACCGATTTTAGTTTTTGGTACCTTATTAGAGAGGAATTTTACTCCGTATTATAATTCTGTAACCACATGAATTTAAACTTAACTTAAAATACCAAAAAAATTGAGAAAACAGAAAAAAATTCATATTTTTCCTTGTAATCCGTTTTCTAAACTTCAAGGCCAATGCGGAACGCCTTACCCATGTCCGATCGTTCTTAATTTTTGTGAGACGTATTATTACCTCGAAATGAATATATCTAGGGTAAGTAACGGCCAGTATCTACCAATTTAATTTTTTTGTAGCACCATGTAAAATAAATCACAGCCAAAAAATAAAAGGTGCAATTTTAAAAATTTTAAAAAAAAGAAAGAATTGTGATCACATCTCGAATTATGGCTTAAAATTTGCGTAATTTAGAGTAGAATTTTTTGTAGTTTTTTACAAAAAAATCGAAGGTTTCGGACTTTTTCAAAAAGTCGATTTTAATGTTTAAACGTCAAAAAATAAGTGATAGTTACTTCGAATAATTTTTTCATATTTTTTTTCTAAAACTACATTTAAATACCAACAAAAAGTTGTCCAACTTTTTTTAAAATATCTATATTTTTGAATGGTCAAAATTAATTAAAAATTTAAATTTTTTAATTTTTTTGAGAAAATCGTCATTTTGATAACTCAACACCATCTTGAAATAAAAGGCTGAAAATTGGTGTCCAAGTTGCATTTAATAAGTACTAAAACATATCCAAAAATAAAATAAATCGAAAGGGGTCGGGTCTTAAAGTGAGTGATTTGGCCTGGAATGCCCCATATATATTCATGATCCTCGTTCGATTCTAAGATGGCTTTACAGAGGCTCCTGAAGTTTGGCATATATGTTGGGCATTTACCTGGTCAGGTTAGTATTGCAATCCAGCGAAATCGGTCCAGTGGTTCAAAAGTTATGAGCAAAATACTGAATTTCGGCAAGGGTTTTTCGCGAATTTACGAGATAAAAAACACGATAACTTTCTTAAGGCAATTCTGAGGATGCTGAAGCTTGGCGTATGTTAGGTTAGGTTGTAAGTGGCTGCTGACGTTTTGCGTCAACACACGTAGACTCTGTGGTCCATTGTGATACCACGGGGAAGCTTGGCATATATATTTGTCGTTCCCTTGAGATGGTTCATATTGAATTTCAGCCAAATCGGTTCAGTGGTTCAAAAGTTATTAGCAAAACCGTAAATTTCAGATTCGCTTCACCTTAAATCCACGTGTTGAAAACCCGTTAAACATGTTTTAAAAACATTGGTAAGTCACAAAAATATTTTACAACGCTTTTTTGTCACTCAAAAATATTTTTAAACTAAAAAAAGAGTTTCAGCCAAATCGGTTCAGTGGTTCAAAAGTTATTAGCAAAACCGTAAATTTCAGATTCGCTTCACCTTAAATCCACGTGTTGAAAACCCGTTAAACATGTTTTAAAAACATTGGTAAGTCACAAAAATATTTTACAACGCTTTTTTGTCACTCAAAAATATTTTTAAACTAAAAAAAAATACACTCGAAAAAAATTTTACACTCAAAAAAAAATTTTGTAATTTTATTTTTTTTTTTTAAATTAGTAAAAAAAGGTTTTTTACACAAAATAAAATATTTCTAATCAAAAATGTTATTTTTTCACGATAGAAAATTTACTATAACTTAAAAAGAGAATTGTGGAGGGTATTCATAGATTCGGCAAAGTCGAATTTAATTTTCTACTTGTTTATTTAAAAATATGCATTTATAGCAAAATATGCAAAATTATGCATTTTCGGTAAAATATACAAAAATTTCTACTTACGAACCATAGCCATTTTCAATCAAATTTTTTGATTCGCAAAGATAATTGGTTTATGACGCTCGAAAAAAATTGTTTGAAAAAAAATTGTTGAAAAAAAAAAAAAAAAAAATCCATTGACAAAAAATTTAGCATAAAAACTTTTGAGGTAAAAAAACTGGTAGACGGAATTAATTTAGAAAAAAAAATTGTTTGAAAAAAATTTTCACGAAAAGAAAATTTTGCCAAAAAAAAAATTGAGGAAAATTTTGATGGGGTAAAAAAATATGTCTGTACTTGTTTAAAAACCTTTCATTATCCAATTTTGTTCACATATGTTAACGAGCAGCCGAATTACAGAATTTAATTTTTTTTTATTTTTTTTTTATAAGAAAACAACTGATTTTAGCAGACACGGTTTGCAGAAAATTTGTCATGATTATCAACACTCAGAGAAAAATGCTTCATAATATTTATGACATGGTTTCATAAATATTTTTGTCATAAAATTTCCTTATATTTATGAAACTTTCATAAATATAATGAAGTTTAATGAAAAACGTCTATGAAATGCACTTCATAAAATTTAATGATTTCATAAACAAAAAAAAATCATAAACGTGTCATATGATTTATTTATGATTAAGAAATTGGGGCAAAACAATTATAGCTCCTGAAAATGATTTTTAAAATTTTTATTCCTTAAATTGTCATTAAAGTTCGTCCAATGTAACTGTTTCATAAATATTATGAAGTATTTCATAAACACTGTGAAAAATTTCATAAAAATTATATTTTTTTTAGTATTTCATTATAAATATGGAACTATTTCATAGTGCCAATGAAGTAGTTCAAAAATAATATGAAATAGTTTCCAAATATTATCAAATATTTAAGAAAAAGAAATTAAATCTATGAAATTTTTCATGGTATTTATGAAGCATTCATCGTATTTATGAAGCATTCATAATATTTATGAAGAGTTTCATAAAAGTTTATGAATTTTAAAAGTATATAAAAGTTTTCATAAATATAATGAAAAATTTCGTAAATATTGATCCTATGAACAATTATGAAACTGTTTCATTGTATTTATGAAACTGAATGAAGATTTTGATTATGTTTATGACAGTTTTCATAAATATAATGAAGCTTTTTTTTGGAGTGTAGGTGAAATCAGCAGAAAAATCTCTTGAAACAGCAGAGAAATCTCCTAAGAAATTTTCTACAAAAATTTTGATTTTAGAAAATTTGTTTTCATGAAATCTTTAAGAGCACAGGTAAACGAAATTTGAAAAAGGTCGAAACCCCGGGACTAAAATATACTTTCTGAGCTGCGCTGAGTCCCAATTTGTACTCAGAATTTCTCCATCACATCAGGTTTTCGAGATATCTTAGCTTAAAGTTTGAAAAAACCCTTTTTGAATTGGTTAGATATCTTGTCTATTTGCTGAGATATCGCCGCATCCATAGTCACGAAACGAGAACAAACTTCAGGTTAAGATATCTCAGGGATGAAACAAGATATTTTAAAAGTTAAACATTCATTTTGTAGGACTTTCAGACTACATATCTGGTTTTATAAACAAAGGTGAATTTTCGCAGTTATAACGTCTCGAATATGGCGAAAAATGTTTTTTTTTTTTCAACTTCAAGCTAAGATATCACGAAAACCTGATGTGATAGGAAAACTCAAACCCGTAGAAAAGTTACCTCTGGTTTATGGGTTAAAAAATTGTTTTCCTGTGTAGTATTTTTTTTTTTAATTTTAACTTAAAAAAAATTAAAAAAAAAATGTTTCTGTAAAATTATCAATATAATCTACTTTTATGCTATTCAGTAAGTAGGTACGGGGCCGATTGCAGCGAAATTCATACCGGTTATAGCTAAACTAAATTCGAGCTTAAGTTTGCTCCAGCGTCCCCACATGTCTAATAAGGGCACCAACAGGGCTCCAAAAGTAGGACATGTTTAGTACAAAAAAACTTTAAGTGCTTTAAAATCACAAACTTTAAATGCGTGTAAAAAATAATCTAGCGCTGAACTGAAAAGGGTATTGTCATGTACACTCAAAAAAAAAAGTTTGTAAAATGACATAAAATCCCCGTGATTTTACGGGGCAGGTTTTGTAAAATATGTACTAGCAAGAATTCCCGTAATGTTACGGGGATAATTTGTAAATTGATTTAACAAAAGAAAATGTAAATTTACAATTTTTTTTGTAAAATATTAACTTCGAGGTGAACATTTTTTTTGTAAATTTACAAAAAATTTGGTAAATTTACAAAACAAAATTGTAAACTTACAGAAAAAGGTTGTTATTTTACAAAGAAAAAATAGAAAATGAAAAAAATAAATTGTAGATTAACAAATTATTTGGTTAAACTACTGTGTTTACTGTTGTAAATTTACAAATTGTTTGGTTAAACTACTGTTTTTTATGGCAAAAAACTTGTATATTTACAATAAAAAGTGGTAAATTTACAATTTTTATTGAATATATACCACTTTTTCTTATTTTTTGCCGTAAAAACAGTATTTAACCAAAAAAATTTTAAATTTACAATATTGTTTTTGTATTTTCTACTTCATTTTTGTAAAATTACAACTTTTTTCGTAAGTATACAATTTTGTTTTACATATTTGTTTTGTAAATTTAAAGTTTTTTTTTCCATTGGGTCATCTTATTTTTCCTTCTTTGTCAGCTGGAGTAGCACTTTAACAACCTGAAATGATTTTTTTTTTCACTTGAACACTTTAAACAAACTTTTTAATGTATATCACTGCACTTTTTTTTGTTCGACATTTCGTTTTTCTTAAGTAGAACATATGAGAATTGCGAAGGAGGCTACACAAGAAATTTCTTATATTTTCAGGAAAAATTAGTCAAAAAATATATATATTTTTTTTAATTATTTTCACAAGTATTTTTAAAAAATCGGAAAAAAAATGTTTGGATATTGTAGATTGGATGTTTAAGTACCTGTTAAAATAAGAAAAACTTAATTTTTCATAATTGGCAGCTTTTTATTGACATTTTAGGTGTCAAATTAAAAAAACAATTAACAAAAAAATATGGTAAAATTACCAAAAAAATGGTAAAAAGACAAAAAATAAACTAGAACAATTATATAGAAGAAACACATAAAAATTGTGGTATTTTACTTAACGCAAATTACCAAAAAAATGGTGTAATAATTAAATTTTTTTGCTAAAGCTTACAATTAGTTGAAAAATTTTTGTGTCGGAACTTAAAAAATTTCCAAAATTTTTTTTCATGAAATTTTTTATTTATAAAAAATTATTTTTAAATAAATTTTTTACTCCAAATCACAAAAAAAAATCTGAACTTAGAAAATTTTTGCGTGTCCTATTGTTGAATAATTATTTTTTTTTTGTAAAACAACATTAATTCTAGTAATAAAATAAGTTTTGTAAAATTATATTGGAATTTTGTACTTTTCAATACATACATTTCAAACTGAAACCTTGCCAACGATCTTAAAAAAAATTTTTGTAATAAAACATTTTTTTGGTAGAAAGACTAAATAACATCAAATAAAATGTTGTTGTACAATTACGGGTTTCTTGTGTAAAAAAACTAAACACCTTGTAATATTTTTTTAGTTTGTAAAATAATTCACTTTTTTGTAAATTTACCTAAAAAATTTGTAAAATAAATTTACCAACAAAATTACAAAGCAAACTGTAGTTTTCGTTTTGTTAAATATACAACTATTTTTGTAAAAAGACAAAAATATTGGTAAAATAGAATTACAAGACCTTTTACTTGTAATTTTACAAACTTTTTTTTTTGAGTGTAATATGTCAACCTTAATTTATTTTTGGTTTCATACCATTCCGATTCGGAAAGTTCGATTTTGTATCACTATGTAATCGAAAGAGAACTTTTTTTAAACCTAAATTATGATGGTTGATGGTCTGAGAAATATTTCATTATTTTTCATCGGACTAAAGTGTTTTTTTTGCATCATATTTAAATTCCGCCTTTTAAAAATTCAATTCTTTGCTAGATTTTAAAAATTCTTATCTTGTTGAAAACATTTCCTTGAAAGAAAAAAAATTATGCATATTCTCAAGATAAAACTTTTTTCTCTTACAATCAGGGTTGGCAACCGATACCCACCTAGAATAACGGTATTTGGCTATTGTACCGCAACCAATAAAGATATCGACATTTTCAAAAGCGATTATGAAAGCTGATGAAATTTCTAGTATTTTATATGTTTCACTTCGTGTTTTTACCGGTTCGTTTTCGAAATATAGGTCAATACCTTTATAATACCGTTTGAAACGGTATTATAACGGTATTGGCCTATATAACTAAAACGAACCGGTAGAAACACGAAGTGACACATTTAAAATACTAGAAATTTCACCAGCTTTCACAAATGCTTTTGAAAATGTCCATATCTTTATTGGTTGCGGTACAATAGCCAAATACCGTTATTCTAGGTGGGTATCGGTTGCCAACCCTGCTTACAATTGTGTATCTAAACAATCATCTTGCAATTGAAATAAAAAAAAATTTATATCTTTTATTAAAACGTTATTTTTGCTTTGTTTCATACCAATTACCATATAAATACACCAAGTGTAAAATAAAATTATGCAAATTGAGGAAGGTGTGGTAAATGTTGAAGTTTAAGTTATTTTTTTTTTCTTTGGCAGATGATGTTGATGATGGTAGGGGAGTGTTTGTTATAAATAAGAAATATTTTTTATAAAAATTGTTTGTTTCTTTTTTTAAATTAAAAGAAATTTTATAAAAAAGAAATAAACACAGTTTGGCAGATTTTAAATCAGTTTCCGTGCGCTATTGCAAATTCAGAAATATTATTTGAAGTTTAAGTAACAGTTGATTGAGGATTTTCGAATTACAGTCGATTTATTTAATTGTATTTGAATTTTGTTTCTTCACCTTTTCATATTAATTTTAAATTAAAAGTGTGGTAAATCAAAGAGCGCTGATGATTGAAGCGGTAGTAACTAACTAAAGTGCATTTTTTGCCCTCAATTAGTTTTCAGATCTCATAAAAACTTAGAAGTATCAGAAAAAAGTTTAAAAATCAAAGTCCAAATCTGTTTATCTCCTTTAAAAAAAATCCCTTGTTGCCCTGTGTAATTCATTAAATTGCCTTTTATTTAATTTTTTTAATGCTTTGGTTTTTTGAAAAAATTTATTAAAATTAATTACATTTTTATTAAAAGTATTTAAAAACACCCGCATTATACGGTTTTGTTATTTACCACAATTTATTATATACAATTAAAAATATCCTCCCTAAAAATCAACAACATACAGCAACATATAAATAGAATGTATGACAACATTAAAAACACCCACATTAATTGAAAATTTTCACATTTATTAAATAATTTTGTAAATACTTTTAAAACTCTATTGACATTTAATATTTAGTTAGCAACCAATATGAAAATATTTTATAAAGCACTCTACACAAAAAAAAAACCTTGTCAAATTACTACACTCTTAAAAAAACCTTGTAAAATTACAAGAAAAACTTGTAACTTTTTTTTGTTTGCTACCTCCTATTTGACAAAAATTTTCTAGTAATTTTACAAGTTTTTTACCAATAATTTTGTGATTTTACAAGATTTTTACCAATAAAATTGTAAATTTACAAATTTTTTGACACGATAAAATTTACAAAGAGGTTTCGTAATTTTACTAAATTTTTTGCTACCTCCTATTTTACGAGCATTCCTAGTAATTTTACAAGCTTTTTACCAATAACTTTGTAGCTTTTTACCAATAAAATTGTAAAGCTTTTTACAAATAAAATTGGCGCAACTAAAATTACAAGGAATTCTCGTGAATTTACTAGATTTTTTTTTGTAAAATTATCTTGGAAATTTGTAAAATTACAGAAAAAATTGTAAAATTACAAAAAAAAAATTGATTTGTTAAAAATCAAGGAAAACTATAAAATATTGGTAAAATAAGATTACGAGACTTTTCCTAGTAATCTGACAAAGTTTTTTTTTGTGTGTAGAAAAAAAGTCTCGTGCTCGATCTGTACTTACAGAAAAAATCAAATAAAATTACTGACAAAATATGTCGCCATTAGGCACGTCTCCGAAACAGAAAATGCAAATTCCTTCATTTCCCAGTTGGCAAAATAAAACCACACCTGACATGCAGCTGACTCTCCCTTTATGAAATCGCTGACATTTTCATACAATTTTTCAAAATGTCATCAATGACATGTCAGCAGTTGGTCAGCAGTGTCCACCAGTATCGGTGGCCACTAACAATTCGTTTAAACATGTGCTGACCAACTGCTGACATGTCATTGATGACATTTTGAAAAATTGTATGAAGATGTCAGCAATTTTATAAAGGGAGAGTCAGCAGTATGTCAGGTGTGATTTTTTTTGCCGAATGGGTTGTGTCTGCAATTCCAGATCATGTTGGTAACCCTTGCGAAATAATGTAAGAGACAAAAAAGTTGAAAGAAAGAATGAAGTGAGGTTGAGATTGCTAGAAATAGAATTGTAGTGTTGGAAACTGTCAAAATTTATTCTGTAGAAACTATAAATATTCACATATATAAAAAACAGTTTTCATTAACAAGACAAACCGTCATTTAAAATCCTACTGATGATAACACTAACTGGGGTGTTTGAAACCGGTATGGGAAATACCAGAAATGTCTATAATTTTTAGAAATTCAATTTTTCTTCTGCATTTTTTTCAACTTGAACCCTTATCTCGTAATCCCATTTTACAAATATTTGACAAACAATTTTTGATCTAAGTTTACAATTTTTTTTTTTTATTTTCAATTTTTTTTGTAATTTTACAAAAAAAATCTAGTAAATTCACGAGATTTCCTTGTAAGTTTTATTGCGCTAAAAAAGTTATACATTTACCATTTTATTGGTAAAAATCTTGTAAAATTACTAAAAATCTCGTTATTTTTACTAGGAATTCTCAAAAAATAGGAAGTAGCAAAAAATCTAGTAAAAACACGACAATTTTATTGGTAAAAAGCTTGTAAAATTACAAAATTATTGGTAAAAAGCTTGTAAAATTACAAGGAATTGTTGTCAAATAGGAGGT
Source organism: Pegoplata infirma (assembly GCA_963921195.1). Classification (NCBI taxonomy): domain Eukaryota; kingdom Metazoa; phylum Arthropoda; class Insecta; order Diptera; family Anthomyiidae; genus Pegoplata; species Pegoplata infirma. The sequence continues at coordinate 104,744 of CAWUER010000424.1, read as the reverse complement.
AGCAAAAAAAAGTTTTCTTGTCATTTTACAAAGTTTTTTTTTAAGTTTAAACTTTAAATTTAGTACTTTTTGGTAATCAAATTTAAAGTGTCGAAATGGGGTAAAATAATGTACACTAAACTAAAAAAAAACCTTGTCAAATTACTAGAAAAAGTCCCGTAATCCCATTTTACCAATATTTGACAGTTTTCTTGTTTTTTAAACAAACGTTTTTTGATTTAAATTTTTCTTTGTAATTTTACAATTTTTTTTTGTAAATATGCAAAAAAGGTTATTTTACAACAAAAAAATCTAGTTAAGTCACGAGAATTCCTTGTAATTATCGCATCAAAAAAGTTGTAAATTTACAATTTTATTGGTAAAAACTTGTAAAACTACAAAAAAGCTCGTAATTTTTACTAGAAATTCTTGTAAAATAGAAGGCAGCACAAAATCTAGTAAGTCCTTGAAATTTTTATGGCGTCAAAAAAGTTGTAAATTTACAATTTTATTGGTAAAAAGCTTGTAATTTGACAAAATTTTTACCAATAAAATTGTAATTTTTACTAGGAACTCTCGTAAAATAGGAGGTAGCAAACAATTACTTTCCTAAGCTTTTTTTGGTAATTTTACAAGATTTTTTTTTTAGTTTACTTAGGTAACAATGTAAAAAAAATGACTGGGTCGTTTTGAGGGGGGGGGGGGGGAGAGGTGACAATGGACCGTGGACACATTTTTACCTACTCGAAAAGATGTCTTTATTTCATCAAATAATAGTCATAAATACTTGAAATTTTGAATGTACTTTTGAAAAATTTCGTTTCTAAAAGGAGGAAACGGTGTAGTAAAATAATTTACTTTTGGTACGTTTTATATTTGAAATGTATGATCGATCCCTTATTGAAAAAGAAAACATTCTGGAAATAGTACTATTTGGAAATTCTATTTCTAATGGTCCTAAAAGGGGTAAAAAGTGTACTTTTAGTACTTTTTATATATCCTAAAAAATTGATCCTAACCACTTGAAATTTGAAATATAGGATGCTTTGGTAAAAAAATACATTCTGGAGAAAGTATTTTCTGGAAATTTCTTACGGTAAAAGGGGTAAAAAAGTGTACTGTTGGTACTTTTTATATTTCATGGAATAATGGTTTCAGAAACTTTAAATTTGGAATGTAGGATCCTTTGGTTAAAAAAACATTGTGGAAAAAACACCTCCTTTTTGGAAATTTCGTTTCTACTTGGCGTAAAGTGTTCTTTTGGTACTTTTTAAATTTCCAGAAATATTGATCCTAGACAATTTATATTTGAATTGTAGGATCCTGCAGGAAAAAAAAATCTGAAAAAGTACTTTTCGAAATTCCGGTTTTAAGGAGGTAAAAATTGTTTTTTTTTGTAATTTTTACTTATATTTTCTAAACAAATTGGTCCTAGAAACTTGAAATTTTTAATGTAGAATTCTTCTGTGAAAAAAAACATTCTAGGAATAGTACTTTTTGAAAATTCCATTTCTATGGGTCGTAAAAGGGGTAAAAAGTGTACGTTGGATATTTTTTATACATCTTGAAATAATGTTTCTACCCCCCTTGAAATCTGAAATGTAGGATCCTTTAGTATAAAAACTACTTTGTGAAAATTTCACAAAGTACTTTTTTTACTTTTTATACTTACGGAAAAAATGGTTGAATTGAGAGTGGGTTGTACAAGCCTAAAATAAGGAATTTAGGCAAGTCCATGGCACTCATACTTAAAATAGTCCATTGTACCGTACAAAATGGTACTTTTTATACTTCCGGAAGCATTCCTTCCAGAAACTTAAAATTTGTAATGTAGGATTCTTCGGTGAAAAAACATTGTGGAAAAAATACTTTTTGGAGATTTCATTTCTACGTGTGTAAAGGGGGTAAAAAAGTGTTATTTTGGTACTTTTAATATTTCCTTAAATATTTATACTAAACACTTGAAATTTGGAGTGTAGGATCCATCAGTAAGAAAAAATATTCTGGGAAAAAACATTCTAAAAAAAAATACTTTGGAAATTCCGTTTCTAAGTGTGTTAAATGGGGTAAAAAATTGTACTTGCGGTACTTTTTATATTTCTTGACTTATTGGTTGTAGAAACTTGAAATTTTGAATGCAGGATCCATTTGTGAAAAAACATTCCGGAAAAAGTATTTTTTCGAAATTCCGTTTTTAGGGGGGATACAAAATTTTACATTTAGTACTTTTTATATTTCCTCAAGAAATTATCCTAGACACTTGAAGTTGAAATGTGGGATCCTTCAGTAAAAAAAATATTCTGAAAAAAGTAGTTTTTATAAATTCTGTAACCTTGCGGGGTTAAAAGTGTACTTCTAATACTTTTAATATATCCTGAAGGAATGATCCTGGATACTTGAAATTTGGAATATAGGATCCTTCGGTGAAAAAAAACTACTTTTTGTTTGGGGGCGGGGCTAAAAATTTCCCTTAAGGCGGTCCCCATGCAATTTTTTGTATTTTTTTATATTTGTTATATTTTTTGTTTAAATATCTTCTACCGGCGCAATAATGCGTCTTTCATTAGTGAAAGCGATCGTTGAACATTGTTTAAAAAAAACAACTCCCTAACTAAAATCCCTAATTTGCTCCTATTAAAATTTGTATGGGAGCTCTGTTAGGAAGTGGAGACGGGGTCAGAAGCAAATTTACAAAAAATGCCGGTTTTATCCTACGTTCAAGAAATTTAAAATAAAAAATCTGAAATTTTTTCTTCCTTGACCATTTCATAGAGCTTGAGGCACACTTTCATACAGAATTACCTTTAGCCAAATCCGATCATTTCAAGCCGTGGCGCCCGTCGAACAAAGTTTTTGTTTTTTTAGAAAATTTTCAAATAAAAATATAAACTTTGATCGCAGGGAACCATGGCTTAAAATTTTCTGATTTGGATCAAATTAAGTTTAAATGAAAATTTGTCTCAAGCTTAATGAAAGAGTCAGTGAGGTTGAGTTGAGTTTTTTTTTTAATTTCTTGAACTTATCAATCTGTCCACGCACATAATTCATGAACAATGCACATAACTCATGAACCAATACAAATACAAAAACCGTATAAAAATAAAAATCTTGGCATTGACGTCATCTTTCATGGAAAGTTTGCAGTAACAAAATCGGTTCTCGAATTACAGAAAAACGCATTACAAACACAATGGATATTATTTTGATACATAAAGAAATATTTAAAATTTCAATTCGTTAAAAAATTCAGAAAAATTATAAAATTATGTAAGCGGTATTTTTGATTCGGCACAGCTCAATGTAGCATTCATACTTGTTAAGTGCTAAATTTCTTTGGAAAGTGTCCTGCCATAAATTATCATAAATTATCCTAGTAAATAAATTTCACGGAAATCATATTATTTACAATAATTGGTTATTGTTTTTGTTAAGAAATGGTTTAATATTAAAATCATAAGCAGATGTCATCATTTTAATAACCTCAATTTATAAAAAAAATAATATAAAATATTAACAAAAATGTAATAATGAAAAAAAAGTTCAATAATAACAACAAAATCTCAGGAAAAACATTAATAATTTTTGATTTTTTTTTACATAAAACATGCGAAAATTTAATTTTATACAAAAAAAATAAAATCCCGCCACAGCAGCAACATTAAAAAATCTGTCATTTTAGTCATTTGTAATGAAGATTTATGAACGACATAAAAACATAAACTACGGAAGTGATTTCAATAAAAACGGAAATTTGTATACATTAAAATTTATATATGTATAAACAACATGCATGTATAAAATCTAACATACTTAGTATATTATGTACAGATGTGATTAAAAATATAGCTCTAGGGGAATTTTTTAAGAAGAAAAAATTATTAACAAGAAAAAAAAACTATTTGTTAATATTGATTAAAATTTTGCTACTTTTTCAGAAACTTAGTTTGGGAGTCTTAAGTAATCAGAGTCTTTATCAAATATTGAAAGTATTACAAAATAATTAACTTCTGCTCAGAAACCGTGATTTTAATATTTTGCTCAAAGTACATTTGTTAAGATGACGGTAATCTTTTCAGAATATTACAAACAAATTTCAAAAAACGTTTTTGTGTAATTTCTATTGATATCTATTGAATTAAAATCTGTTCAGTATCTTCGCAGATATGCGTAGTTAAATAAATATTCATATTTAAAATTTTCAATATTTCAAAAATGTCAATTTATGCATTTTTGCTTAAAAGTAAGGCACACTAAAAGAAGTCGAAAAGGATAATTATATTTATATTCTGTTAATTTTTGTATTTTTTAATTTTTTGTCAAATAATTCTCATTTCACAATTTCTTATCTAGTGCCCTTTTTCTTGTCCACCACTGTATTACTTAATATTTCTTTACATAGAAAGTTACTAAATTACTTATATACGAAGCACCTCATGCATATATGCTGGTTGTTAAAGAATCTTAAACAACAACAACAAAAAAATAAAATAATAATAATTAATTTTATATCTTTGGTAAACAAAAAAACAACCGACAAGTAAATTATAAATGTACTTAAAATAGTCTGTTGTAAATTGTTTTAAATGTGTGTGTGTGTGTGTCATTTACACACATACACACACCCTTATACACCTACACATAGTCAAATTAAATTTATTGCTTTTTCGAAATATATACACAAAATATTGAGATGTTATTGTTAGTTTTGATTTTTGTAATCTGTAATTTTCTGTATTTTAATAGAGATTTCTTAACTTTGAATTTCTTAATTTCATTTGAACTTTTTTAATCATTAATTAATCTTAAATGAATATTAGTTGGGCTTTTCTGATTTAAGTAGGACCCAAATTTTTGGATTGGTTTCCAAATAATAATCTAGCACCTCCTTCAAACTCGCCAAACTATTAAAAATGTCTCAGAATCTGAGAATTTATGTAAAAAAATTTCTCAGAATCTTCTATAGGAAAATTGTCTCAGAGTCTGAGATTTTTTCTATAAGAAAAATGTATCAGAATCTGAGACTTTTTCTATAGGAAAAATGTCTCAAAATCTGAGACTTTTTTATAAGAAAAATGACTCAGAATCTGGGAATTTTTTATGGGAAAAATGTCTGAGAATCTGAGACTTTTTCTATAGGAAAAATGTCTCAGAATCTGAGACTTTTTCTATAGGAAAAATGTCTCAGAACCTGAGACTTTTTCTATAGGAAAAATGTCTCAGAATCTGAGACTTTTTCTATAGGAAAAATGTCTCAGAATCTGAGATTTTTCTATAGGAAAAATGTCTCAGAATCTGAGACTTTTTCTATAGGAAAAATGTCTCAGAATCTGAGACTTTTTCTATAGGAAAAATGTCTCAGAATCTGAGACTTTTTCTATAGGAAAAATGTCTCAGAATCTGAGACTTTTTCTATAGGAAAAATGTCTCAGAATCTGAGACTTTTTCTATAGGAAAAATATCTCAGAATCTGAGACTTTTTCTATAGGAAAAATGTCTCAGAATCTGAGACTTTTTCTATAGGAAAAATGTCTCAGAATCTGAGACTTTTTCTATAGGAAAAATGTCTCAGAATCTGAGACTTTTTCTATAGGAAAAATGTCTCAGAATCTGAGACTTTTTCTATAGGAAAAATGTCTCAGAATCTGAGACTTTTTCTATAGGAAAAATGTCTCAGAATCTGAGACTTTTTCTATAGGAAAAATGTCTCAGAATCTGAGACTTTTTCTATAGGAAAAATGTCTCAGAATCTGAGACTTTTTCTATAGGAAAAATGTCTCAGAATCTGAGACTTTTTCTATAGGAAAAATGTCTCAGAATCTGAGACTTTTTCTATAGGAAAAATGTCTCAGAATCTGAGACTTTTTCTATAGGAAAAATGTCTCAGAATCTGAGACTTTTTCTATAGGAAAAATGTCTCAGAATCTGAGACTTTTTCTATAGGAAAAATGTCTCAGAATCTGAGACTTTTTCTATAGGAAAAATGTCTCAGAATCTGAGACTTTTTCTATAGGAAAAATGTCTCAGAATCAGAGACTTTTTCTATAGGAAAAATGTCTCAGAATCTGAGACTTTCTATAGGAAAAATGTCTCAGAATCTGAGACTTTTTCTATAGGAAAAATGTCTCAGAATCTGAGACTTTTTCTATAGGAAAAATGTCTCAGAATCTGAGACTTTTTCTATAGGAAAAATGTCTCAGAATCTGAGACTTTTTCTATAGGAAAAATGTCACAGAATCTGAGACTTTTCTATAGGAAAAATGAGACTTTTTCTATAGGAAAAATGAGACTTTTTCTATAGGAAAAATGTCTCAGAATCTGAGACTTTTTCTATAGGAAATATGTCTCAGAATCTGAGACTTTTTCTATAGGAAATATGTCTCAGAATCTGAGACTTTTTCTATAGGAAATATGTCTCAGAATCTGAAAATTTTTCTGTAACAAAATATCTCAGGATCTGAGAGATTTTCTATAGGCATTTTGAAGCTTTTTCTATAGAAACAATCTCAGAATATGAGACTTTTTCGATTGGAAAATGTCTCAGAATCTGAGACTTTTTCTATAAGAAAAATGTATCAGAATCTGAGACTTTTCTATAGGAAAATGTCTCAGAATCTGAGACTTTTTCTGCAAAAAAAAATGTCTCAGAATCTGGGACTTTTCCTATAGGAAAAATGTCTCAGAATCTGAGACTTTTTCTATAGGAATGTCTTTTTCTAAAGGCATGTCTTAGAATCTGAGAATTTCCCATAAAAAAAATGTCTCAGAATCTAATACTTTTCTATAGAAAAATTTAACAGATTCTGAGACTTTGTCTTTAGGAAAAACGACTTAGAATCTAAGAAATTTTCTATAGAAAAATTATCTCGGAATCTGAGACTTTTTCTGCAAAAAAAATATCTCAGCATTTGTTAAATTTTCTGTAGGAAAAATGTCTCTGAATCTGAGACTTTTTCTTTAGAAAAAATGTCTTAGAATCTGAGACTTTTTCAATAGAAAACATGTCTCAGAATCTGAGACTTTTTCTATAGGAAAAATGTCTCAGAACCTGAGACGTTTTCTATAGAAAAAAATATCTCAGAACCTGAGATTTTTTCTATAGCAAACATGTCTCAGAATTTAAGACTTTTTCTGTAAAAAAATGTTTTAGAATCTGAGAATCTCAGAACACGAGAAATTTTCTCTGGAAAAATGTCTCAGAATCTAACAACTTCTGTAATAAAATGTTTTATAATCTGAGACTTTTTTTTAAAAAAAAATTCTCAGAATCTAAAAAATTTTCTATAGGAAAAATATCTCAGAATCTGAGAATTTTTCTTTAGAAAAAAGGTCTCAGATTCTGAGACTTTTTCTGTAAAAAAAAATCTCAGCTTCTGTGAGATTTTCTATAGAAGAAACGTCTTAGAATCTGAGACTTTCTATAGCAAAAATGTCTCAGAATCCGTGACTTTTTCTATAGGAAAAATGTCCCAGGACCTGGGAATTTTTCAATAGGAAACAAGCCTCAGGACCTTAGACTTTTTCTTTTGCTAAATATACTAAGAATCTTAGATTTTATCTGTAAAAATAAATGTTTTAGAATCTGAGAAATTTTCTATAGAAAAAATGTCTCAGATTCAGGGACTTATCTTTGAAACAAAAGTTCGGAATCCAAGAAAAAATTAATATTTAAAATCGTGTCTTTCAAAATTTGTATACCCTCCAACTACAGTATGGTGGCATACTCACTTTGTCATTCCGTGTGTAACGCATCGAAATATCGGTCTAGGACCCCATAAAGTATATATATTATTGATCAGTGATCGACATTCTAGCGATGTCCGTCCGACCGTCCGTCTGTCTGTATGTCCGTCTGTGGAAGACACGATACAGTCCAAAATAAAAGTGCTAGACTCCTGAAATTTGGCACATATATTTCTTATGCTCATAGGCTGGTTAAGTTTGGAGATGGGCAAAATCGGACCAGGGCGGAAAAAGTTCCCCCTTGACGAAGTAAACCAACCTATGAAAAACGGTAACTTTTTATAGGTTTTTTAGTATTTTTGTTAAACAAATGAAACATTTTTATGCTTAAAAAAGTTCAAAGTCTTGGACTTGGACCTAAGGGATTTGAAAATGACTTTTTTTTGGTCCGCCCCCTTTTGTGGGCGTGGATATTAGCAAATAATTTATATAATGATGAAATTGTATATCTTTTGTACAAAAAGCATAGTAATTAAATTTTTAAACATTTTTGACCAGAGAGAAGGTGTCCCCAAGGACCCTCGACAAGCCCCCCCCCCCCCCTCAAAAAAAAACGCCACTACAATTTTTTTTATTGTTTTTTTTAAACGTTGGAGGGTATACAAGATTCGGCACAGCGAAATATAACACTCTCACTTGTTTTATTTAAAATTTTTTTAAAAAATTAAAATTTTTTTAGGAATTCTCTTGCCAAAATTGATAAATTTCTAATGGGAAAACTTACTCAAAAGTTTGGATTTTTTTGGAAAAAATTTATCAGAATCTGTTTTTTTTGTAATTCCGTTGTATTTTAGTTGAAATGAAACACGGTGTTGGAAAAATCCAAAATATGTGCAGATTAGGATGGCAGCGAAAGATGAGGGCGATTTTTTTTTTAATTGAATATCGTCGGGTCGGAATATTGTCCTACATGGTCTAAAACTGATGTGGACAAAATTTCACGTAAATCGGATAACTCTAACCCGTGCCCCATTGAGGTCAAAGTTCACAAGGTAAAAAAAAAAAAATTCCGTACAAGCAAAAACATTTTTTTTCGATTTTTTTTCATTTTTGAATGTGAATGAGCTTTATTAGCTTATTAATAGCAAAAAAAATCATTTCGATCGGAGAAGTTTTTCAGTTCCAAAATGGATTTCGAAAAAAAAAATTAGGCTGGTTTAGTGCTTACTCTAAAAATTTGTCAAAAAAAAATATTTTTTTAGTTTTGACAAACACACATTGAAGATTTTTTGTCGCTCTTTAAAATAGATTTTCTTTGTTCATTAATTTATTTTTTGGTGACATCATAATTTTGGTCTTAAAAACGGCCAAAACTCCATTTTTGCAGTTTTTTACCCCAATTTTAGACCAAAATACGATGTGACCAAAATGTTGAAATTAAATCTATTTTCAAGAGCAACAACAAATATTTAATGTCTGCTTGTCAAAACTAAAAAAAAAAACAAGTAGAAAAGTTAAATTCGACTTGGCCGAATCTATGAATACCCTCAACAATGCCCATTTTAAGTGATAGTAAATTTTCTAACGTGAAAAAAATAACAGTTATGATTAGAAATATTTTATTTTGTGTAAAAAAATTTTTTTTTTAGTAATTTTTTTAAAAAAAAAAATATTTTTTATTTAGTGTAAAATTTTTTTCGAATTTTACATTCAAAAAAAAATTTACTAATTTTTTTTGGGTGTAAAATTTTTTTTAGTAATTTTTGAAAAAAAAAAACTAATTTTTTTTTTTTGAGTGTAAATTTTTTTTTTAGTGTAAATTTTTTTTTGAATTTTACATTAAAAAAAAAAAATTACTAATTTTTTTTTGAGTGTAGAATTTCTTTCGAGTGTATTTTTTTTTTGTTTTGGTATAAAAATATTTTTGTGTGACAAAAATACGTTTTAAAATATTTTTGTGACTTACCAATGGTTGTAAAACAGGTTTAACGGGTTTTCACCACGTGAATTTAAGGTGAAGCTAATCTGATATTCACGGTTTTGCTAATAACTTTTGAACCACTGGACCGATTTGGGTGAAATTCAATACGAACTAGGCTGGAGGAACAAAAAATATATATGCCAAGCTTCAGCATCCTCAGAATTGATTTTCGAAAGTTATAGTGCTTTTTATATCATAAATTCACGAAAAACCCTTGCCGAAATTCAGTCTTTTGCTCATAACTTTTGAACCACTGGACCGATTTCGCTGGATTGCAATACCAACCTGACCAGGTAAATGCCCAACATATATGCCAAACTTCAGGAGCCTCCGTAAAGTCTTTCAAAAGTTAGCGTGTTTTCAACAGACAGACGGACAGACGGACGGACGGACATCGCTAGATCATCTTAAAATCGATCGAGGATCATGAATATATATACTTTATGGGGTCCTAGACCAATATTTTGAGATGTTACAAACGGAATGACAAACTTATATATACCCTCTATCACTAGAGTGGAGGGTATAAAAAAAATTTAAAAATTTTTAGAGTAAGCCCCCAACAAGCCTCAACTTTTTTTTCGAAGTTCATTTTGGAATTGAAAAACTTGCTCGATCGAAATGAACTTTTTTGCCGTTAATAAGCTTATAAAGCTTACATCCAAAAAAAATTAAAAATAAAAAAAAAAAAATTTTTTGCTTGTATGGAAATTTTTTTGTTTACCTTGTGAACTTTGACCTCAATGGGGCACGGGTTAATGTTATCCGATTTGGGTAAAATTTTGTCCGCATCACTTTTAGACCATGTGGCAAGGTTAAAAATCCAAAGTAGAAATTTAGTGCAGATATGTAAAATTTCAAAATTAAAAAAAATATATTAACGATTTAATACTAATAAAAACTTATTTTAGCTTTGAAATCTGTCTTAAATAAATGTTAAACCATAAATACATAAAAAATAAATTTTTTATGACATTTACGGTATAAATCCGGATAATAAAGCTTAAAGTCATACCAATAAATTGCTGTTAATCAATGAAATCCCGTGATTAAAAAACTACAACAACATGTTTATAAATGTTGTTGTGTGTGTATGTTGTATTTTCTCGTCTTCTTTGTATAAATATGTTAAAAGGGTCATTCACTTCTTATAAACACGGTGGCATATTAACAGAAACAACAAAAAATAAACAACAAGTAACAGAGACGGTGTTTAAACTACAGGTTTTTTTATAATATAAACGATGTCTTTGTTGCCAGTGCACAGTGCCACATTTGGCCAAACTAGCACGACAAAAATCAAAAAAAAAAGTTCCCCGATGTTCATGATATGTTTGTATGTATTATAGAACATTCCTAATAGCACGGAAATAATCACATAAGATCGATAATTCTGTTCGTTACTAACAGGTGGGTGCATAAAGTTGCATCTTTTAAAATCCTGTAACTAGTGTACATTATTTCGCATAAATTAAGTCAAGTTTAAACTGTTGTAACTTTTGAACAAAAAAAGATATTTATCCACTCTTTTTTGGTAATTTTAAAGGATATTTAAGTGCTTTAAGTCATATCTTTTCTTTTTTTTTAAACAAATTTTTCTATTTTTTATTAAATTTTTAACAAAATACAAATTTTTGAAAAGAAAATTATATATTTATTTTTTTTGATGGAATAGAACTTTTGTGTTTGGTCCGTATTGGTCGCCGGACTTTTTCAGATATATTGACCAATATCCATAGTACTTATTTCAACGGCTAACTTTTGCGACCGTCTGCGACGCCGACTACAGTGGGGCGATATGTAAACCTTGTTTTTACATATTTTTTAAACATTTTTTAAAAAAGTGGGCGTGGCAGTTGTCTGACCGCCCCCTTTTTTTGTGAAATTATTTCTACAGTCATTGAGAGTATATAAACCAAATTTAAAGAAATTGTAACCAAAATTACAAATTTTAAAATAAGTGGGCGTGGCCATTAACCGGCCGCCCACATTTTTCATAATGTTATTTTCGAAGTCAAAACGAACATTTATACCAAATTTCAAGCCAATATAATAAAAATTGGATTTTTGTCGTCCTAGATTGGCCAAATGTGGCACTGTGCAGTGGTGCTAATATTGCTGTTATTGCTGCTACTCTCTAGTCTGTCAGTTTGCTACATTTTTTTCCCACTTTACTACTTGTCTTTATTACTTTCTTTGACTGCTGTTTGCTATTGTTGTTCGGTTGGTCAGTCGAACCGTTGCACAGTGGACCAAATGTTGAATCTGGTGCGCAGTTCGTCGAAAAATTAAGTTTTTACAATATTTAATTAGTATCGCATATATGATTGCACTATTCCTACCTTACTTAACGCCAATAAAATTTCTTTGTTTATTGCAAAAACATCATCGTAGTAGGCAGCCAAACATGAGTAATTAGTTTTTTAAAAAAAAATTCTTCAAGTTCTGTGTAGACGTGTTGATTGTTTAAACTGCTATTTTACGACCGTATTAAGGCAATTTATCAAATTATTTGTTATATTTTAACATCAAGGAATGTATATTTGAAGCTAATTTGTGTTGTTGTTCGTAAAAAAACGTAAATTAAAAAGAAAATCCACAATGGAATTATTTTTCAAGCAAACTTGAATTTTGTTAATGAATTTAGGTACTAATACCGCTTAGTTCTATAGGGTTTTTACATGATTTGAAAAGAATAGATATTGAACTCCAAAATAATAAAAAAAATGGCTGCTGGTTTTTGTTTTTCAGTCGATCTAGCGATGTCCGTCCGTCTGTCTGTTTAAAACACGATAACTTTCAAACGGCAACTCTGTTGCTGCTGACGCTTGGCATATATATTTTCAATTTTCCTAGTCAGGTTGGTATTGAATATCAGCCAAATCGGTCCAGTGGTTCAGAAGTTGTAAGCAAAACCGTGAATTTCAGATTGGTGTACCTTGAATTTACGTTAAAAAAAAACACCTTAACGCTTTAAATGACATTGATGAGCCACAAAAATATTTTACTGAGTATTTTTGACATTCTCAAACATTTTTTAACCCAATGTAAAAATTTTACAAGCAAAAAAAATTTATACCCAAAAAAAAATTTTCACTCAAAAAAAAATTTTTTTTACAGAAATGAGTAAAAAATTTTTTTTTTTACTCAAAATAAAATATTTCTTTTCTAAACTGTTTAAAAATCTTTTTTACGTTAAAAAAATTACTTTCTCTGCTTATTATTGGCTCTACTTTACCTATATTTTATTATGACAATGTCAACAAGTGCCACGCCCCTTGAAATACCGCCCACATTTGGACTATATAGAAGCTCATCTCATTTTCCTGTTGCATTACAAATTTCATGTTTCTGGGTGCTTTCAAAGTCGAATTATACTCTCTTGAACTCTAGATTAAGCATTTGGTCCACTGTGCGTTGGTTACTGTTTGAGGGTTTTGTTACACTATACAAAAGTTTTGTTACCCTTTAACAAAGTTTGTCATTACGTTTGTTACTCGTCGAAATATTGTGCGTCTGTCTGTTGAAATGGCAATGACGACCAAAGTATTATACAGGTATGACAGCTAATTAACACAACTACTTGTTGTTGCTTCCAGAAGTGTGGTATTAAATATGAGCAATATCAGTTAAACGGTTCAAAAGTTATAAACGAAAATTTAATGACACCTCGAAAATTTTGGTACATTCAATATAACCTAAAAATTGAAAATGCTTTAATTCGGCTGCTGGTTGACATATGTAAACAGAATTGTATAGCGAAAGGTATTAAAACAAGTGCAAACATATTTTTTTACCCCAGAAATTTTTTTCTCGAATTGTTGTTTTTTACCAACTATTTTTTCCTTCTTGGGAAAAAATTTGTTCTCAAAATTATTTTATTTTTAATAATTTGTTTAACAACATTTTTTCAAATTTTATTCAAATAAATTATTCTGCAATGATTTTTTTACATTGTGGAGGGTATATAACATTCGGTAAGACCGAATATAACTTTTTCTCTTGTTTTTATTTTCTATTTTACGTTGTATTCATGTTCATGGTGGTGTTAATTAATATCGCTACTGTTGTTTGCTAATAGCAAAACTTTTCTGTCACATGAAATGTGTATTTAAGTTTTTTATAACGTTTGTAACATCATCAATAAACCGATCTATAACGCTATTTATAACGAGATCTTGGAACGATTTGGAATTAGTCTAGCGGAAACTGTCAGTCTTGCAGAAAAAAAGTGAAAGTATGAAATTTTGTTGTCTGTTTAGACACGCCCCGGCCGAACCAACTTTAACCTTAAATTTGCGAACATTGGTGCCCCACTAATATATTTTGACGAAAATCAAAATCTTTGCGAGAGCCGATATTGAAAAAAACTCAGTCACACATTAAAAAAATTGTCATTTTAAGCTTATCTCAAAAACGATGTGAGATATAAGAAAATTACTCATATTAATTCGCGAAAAATGGAATACAACTGCAAATTCACATTTTAGAATTGCAATGTTTTTGTTGCCAAAAATTGCACTTATAATTCCGATCTACAAAATTCGCGATTTCTGTAAAAAAATAACGAATTGTAAATAACGCGATTAAAACTTCTTTATTTTCTGACTTTCTTTAAATTTTATCGGTTTTGTTGCAAAAAAAAATTTCAAAATGTGAATTTGCAGTTTTAATGCATTTTTTCCAGAAGAGTAATTTTTTTCTTTAGTAATTTTTTTATATCTTTCATCGTTTTCGAGATAAGCTTAAAATGTCAATTTTTTAACGTTTGATCTCGATTTTTTCAAAAACGGCTCAGCCGAAGATTTAGATTTTCATCGAAATATAGTAGTGGGGTACCCCAGATTCATAATCAAGAAACGTGCGTGCAAAATTTTATTCTCCTAGGCCTAAAACTTATGTGGTACAAATGTCAGGCCAATCAAATTAAATTTGCCCGTAGCACCCGGCTATCAAAATTTTTAATTTTTAAAAAATAAAATAAAGAAATATTTGTCTTGCGACACATTAATCATTAATCAAAAAAATTTTAAAATCGGTCGAATGATTTTCGAGATATCGCTATTTGAAAAATGTCGGTTTTTACTACGTTTAAGAAATTAATAAGTAAAAAAGTTACATTCGACCTTGCCGAATGTATTGATACCCTCCACAATGTGAAAAAGTTTATTTGCAAAAAAAAACAGAAAGAAAAAATTTTGGAAAAAAAAATTTGCAAAAAAAATTTTTGAGTGCAAAAAAAAAATTGGCGAAAAATCTTTTTTTTTTTGAGAAAAAAAAAATATGCTTGTACTTGTTTAAATGCCATTTGGTGATCCATTCTGTTCACATGTGTTAACCAGCAGCAGAATTAAAGCATTTTGTATTTTTAGGTTATGTACCAATATTTTCGAGGTGTCCTTACATTTTCTTTCATAACTTTTGAACCGTTGAACCGATTTCGCTCAAATGCAATACCAAACTGCATTATGGGGTCTAAGACCGATATTTCGATGAGTTAAAAACAGAATGACAAACTTATATATACCCCCTATCACTTACAATAAGTGGAAGGCATGAAAAAAATCTTTAAATTATTTTCCTTGACCCTTTCATAAAGCTCAAGACCTTTCATTTGAACTTAATATGAGTCAAATCCGATAAAAGTTTTGGATTTTTGGAAAATTTTCATTAAAGTTTTGTGTTTTTGCAAAATAAAAAGTTTCTTGAAAATTGTTACTTTGACAATATCATCGTAATGATTAGTAAAAGAAATATGACCTTGAGCTAGAATAATCTTTCTCAAAAATAGAATTTTAAATAATTTTTATTAATTTAAAAATTAAAACAGAATATAAAAATTAAAAAAAAAAAAAAAACTTTCGAGACATCGCCACTTGAAATTTTTCCGAAAATTTTTTCAAAATGGAGGTTTTTTCTACGTTCAAAAAATTTTTTAAAAAATATCTCAACATTTTTTTTTAATGTGAACCAAATCCGAATATTTTAATCCGCAGCACACTTCCATCAAAGTTTAGAGTTTTTGCTGAACATTTTATAAAAAAAAACCCCTAAACCTTGTTCGGATGCCGCCAAAAGTTAAAATGATCGGATTTGGCTTAAATTAATTTTAAATAAAAGTTTAAACGTTTGTCATCGATGTTTTGTTTAATTTCTTGACCGTGGGAAAAATAGCCATTTTTTTGTAAAATTTCAAATAGCGATTTTCTGAAAACAAAGTTTATATGAAACAATTAAAAAAGTTAAATTCGGCCTTGCCGAATTTAGTGATACCCTTCACAATTTCAAAAAGATTATTGCAAAAAACTTTTTTTAAAAGGAAATTACTTTTGAAAAAAAATTTTCGCGAAAAAAAATGTTGGTAAAAAAAAAAAAATCGCTATTTTTTTTTTTCTTTTTTTGTCAAAAAATATGTTCGTACTTGTTTAAATACCATTTGGTGTTCAATTATGTTCACATATGTCAACCAGCAGCCGAATTAAAGCATTTTTTATTTTTAGGTTATGTTGAATGTACTAAAATTTTTGAGGTGTCCTTGCATTTTCATTCATAACTTCTGAACCGCTGAACCGATATCGCTCCAATGCAATACCAAACTTCTCGGGAGGACTTCCAATGAATATGTTAAGTTTTAGTCATATCCGTGTAGTATTTTGGTCGTGATCACATTTTCCACAGACAGACAGACAGACGGACATCGCTAGAATGTCTTAAAATCCATCGGGCATCATGAATATATATACTTTATGGGGTCCTAGACCGATATTTCGATGAGTTACAAACGGAATGACTTACTTATATATACCCTCTATCACTAATACCCCCTTTACACTATTATACTTTTCCATTATACAAGCGTAATTTCACCATGTTAGGGAAATATTTTATAATTTTTTTTTGCCAGAAATTGTTCACTTATTAGATACGACTAGGTTTCAATCAAAAAGAAATACAAAAATCTTTTAGAAGTTGGTAAATTTCGACGTGTATAATGGAAAAGGGTGATAGTGTAAAATAGGTATAAGTGGAGGGTATAAAAATGCCTGATGATTAAAAGTATTCCTGGCAAAAATTGCAATAAAATCACTCACTCATTATTTTTTTGTTTGTTAAAATGAAAAAAATGAGTATTTGATGAAACAATAATAACCTTCTCAATACTCAAAGGAAACGCTTCTTAATATTGATGAAAAGATACATCAATATTTTGAAATTTTACATAAATTTTCTTCGAATGGAACGAGTCATTAATACGATGAAGCGGTGTCATTCATATTTGATTTAATTTTTTATTTGAAAAATAAGAAAAAAAATTATTAATTTTTTTATTTATTAAATTATTAATTTATTTTTATTTGCGAACAATTTGCTTGCTATTTTATATTTTTAAAAAATTACATCTTTTTAATCTGAGTTTGTATGTCAAAAGCTGTATGAGAGAAAAGGTCATTATGATTAAAAACAAAAATGTTTGAGTATTTACAAATCCACATTAGCAAAACGTTATTACCACTTAGACAAAAATTAGCTTAAAAATTAGAAAATTAATTAATTTTAGGGAACACTTTTTGAGTCGATTTCCGTCCGACCGTCTGTCTGTCCATGTAAACGGTGTAAACACGATTCAGGTCGTAATTTTTAATCAATTGACTTGAAATTTGAAACTTAAGCCTCTCTTGGCTTAAGGACGATGCATATTTTTAGTTTTGGCTCAAATGACTCTAATAACCGTATTATAATAGGATTTTTTTTCGAAATTTGGCAGGTAAACGTGTTTTATCTTCACAAATCACCATTCCAAATTTTAAAGGAATCTGACCAGTTCTTCTTTCATATAAATCTCTCAAATTTCATGAAAATAGAAAACATTTAATTAAAATTTTGTTTTTGTATGTTAAACGCGTACTTTAATAACCTTATTAAATCTGATTATCATCGGACCACTTTTGGACTTAGGCCCCATGTGAAAATTTTGCCGGATATTCAGTTAAAGCGATTTATTGGCAACAAATCGAACCTATTTCACTGAAATTTGATTTGTGAGTGTTTTTTACGCTTATTAAAGATTTGACAAAATATAGATCCAATCGGTCCATGTTTGAACTTGGGACCAATTTTCTGGGAAACCTTGGTGTAGGGTATTATATGGTTGGCCTTGACCGACTAAATTTTCTTACTTGTTTTCTTTTGAGTAGGTTTATTATAGCTCGAGGTCATTATTTCCTTTACTAATTAAAACTGTGATATTCTCATAAAATAATTTATAAGAACATTATTTTTCTGTTTTAAATTTATTTATGTTGGTCATTTTTGCAAGACTTTATCGACACGTGTTTTGGAATTTGTCAGATTCTATTGTCAATACTATTTAGCAAATATAAAAACCCTATACTACAAGTAGAAAAGGGAATTTAAATGACAAATCACTAATGTTCAAACTAAAATATTAATACATTTTCGACTCTACTTCCATTGAGAATTAGAAGACGAAAATTATACCATCGTAGAAAGATGAGGATCGTCAAATAACCAACAAAAAAAATATTAAAAACAGATTTACATATGATTACCCAATTGGAAAATACTATGTGCTTGTTGTTGTTGCAAAAGTTTGTATTTTCTCACATAAAAATTGTCAAAACATATTTTTCTCAAAAATAAGGAAAGAAAAACACTAATTTGAACTAAAAAATGTGAAACATATTTTAAAAAATGGCTGTGGCGAAGATTTTGTAACCGTATTCGCAACTTGAGGTTAAAACCGTTTCCGACCAAGCGTGCCCTTTTAAAATACAATTGAAATTTCTGAAATATGAAAAGTACCAATTTTAAACGGGTTCTTTAAAGCATCACAGCAATAATTCTCATCTAGGTGGCCATGCGATATCATAATATTTACTTAGTTTTCCTTTCAACCAACAATAAGTACTTTTTTCTTCTCATTTCATTCTTAATTTTTCATTTTAGATTTTTTGGGCAAATTTGTTGAGGTGTATAAATTTATAAAGATTTTTTTTTACTGTTTTGTCAGATTTGTTTTTCAAGAAAATATAAATTAATGGTCTATTGAATTTTTCTTTTTATTTACTGACTTTATTTTGGCTTAAGGGAAATATCAAAAAAAATAAAATTTTCTATTCACAGTATTTTTTTTCATTTTTACATTTTCATTTCGTTTTCAGATTTGTTCACTAAACTAAATTGAAAATAAGTAAAAAATTTGTTTATTGAATTGGAAAAACGGAAAAGGGAAATTGTTAATTTTTTTATTATTTCTTTTTTTTTGTTCGTTTTCATTTTGTTGGTGAAAAAAAATAAAACTGAATTTATAATTAAGTATTTGTGGTCAAAAATTTATTATTTTAAAATGTAGATGTTGTTGTTGCTTGTAATTTTGGATGCTACACTTAAAGGTGTAATTTTTAGTATGTTATGGAAAATGAAACATTTGAAACAACCTTTAGAGGTCATTGCTTAAATGCAATCAGACCCGGATCTGAAAAGAAAATCTTCTCCCTAAGTTTTCTTAATTTTTTTAACTTTTCTTGGTTTCTCCACAAAATTAAAACTACCCGAAATTCTACACAGACAGAATTGAAAACGAATTTCATTCAACAAAAACGCGGTTTCAATTAATTTTTTTAATTGAAACTCCTCCGATGTAGAAAATTGTTATATCAATCATCAAATTGTAGGTGATTAATTGATTTGTTTTTTCAATCAATCACTTTTTCGATTTTGATCACAAATTTGATAACTTTTTTATTTAAAGTCAATTAAAATAATGTTTGATTTAACAAATGAATTTTAAGCTTATGACAAAATTATCAAGAAATTCATATTTTTTTGCTTTTCAATATGTTGCCGACAATAAAAAAAAAGTAAAACTCGATTATTAAGTATATTTTTGAATTAATGTATTTAAATAAATTGAAGCGAAAGAAAATCTGCTATGTTGAAAATTTGTAATTTGATCATAGAGAAAACAAAGTAAAGAGATTGTAATTGATTCAACGTTCTTTTTTCCTCTCACGCGAAGTCTGTCTGGGATCAAGAAAAATTTTTGGTTTTTATACCCTCCACTCTAGTGATAGAGGGAATATATAAGATTGTCATTCCGTGTGTAACACCTCGAAATATTGGTCTAAGACCCCATAAAGTATATATATTTATGATCCTCGTTCGATTTTAAGACGATCTAGCTATGTCCGTCCGTCCGTCTGTCCGTCTGTCTGTCTGTTGAAAACACGCTAACTTTTGAAAGACTTTACGGAGGCTCCTGAAGTTTGACATATATGTTAGGCATTTACCTGGTCAGGTTGGTATTGCAATCCAGCGAAATCAGTCCATTGGTTCAAAAGTTATGAGCAAAAGAGTGAATTTCGGCAAGGGTTTTTCGTGAATTTACGAGATAAAAAACACTATAACTTTCTAAAGGCAATTCTGAGGATGCTTAAGCTTGGCGTATATATTTGTCGTTCCCCTGAGCTGGATCATATTGAATTTCAGCCAAATCGGTTCAGTGGTTCAAAAGTTATTAGCAAAACCGTAAATTTCAGATCCGCTTCACCTTAAATCCACGTGTTGAAAACCCGTTAAACATGTTTTAAAAACATTGGTAAGTCACAAAAATATTTTACAACGTATTTTTGTCACTCAAAAATATTTTTACACTAAAACAAAATAAAATACACTCGAAAAAAATTTTACACTCAAAAAAAATTACACTCAAAAAAAAAAAATTGTAAATTATTTTTTTTTTCTCAAAAATTAGTAAAAAAAAGGTTTTTTACACAAAATAAATTATTTCTAATCACAAATGTTATTTTTTCACGTTAGAAAATTTACTATAACTTAAAAAGGGCATTGTGGAGGGTATTCATAGATTCGGCCAAGTCAAATTTAACTTTTCTACTTGTTTTGTTTGCACTTTTAATATTTTTTTGTAATTATATTGATTCATTACCATTTTAAGAACGTAAATTTCAATAATTTATTTTGTTTAAAACCATATAAAAGTGCGTATTTTAAAGACAACAAAAAGCCTTTTTTCAATTCCTCTTTCAACCTTCATTCTATTAATCCCAGACAGTTAATGTTATTTCTCACGAGAGCCACGAATAGCGCCTGATTTGATAGTTAAAAAAGATAATAACAAAAATGTTGATCAAAAAATTAATTGACTCATTTAAATTTTGTTGATCAATAGATTTATTTGAAATTTTTTAGCCAATAATTTTTTGTGTGTAACAAGGCAGATCTTTCAAGGGGCACATACCGAGTTTCCTGAAAATTGCATATGTTAAAGAGGGGAGAAAAATAGAAACTAAAAAAAAAGAAAATCCTGCTTGTGTATTTTTATTCGAGTTTTCCCAAAAGATCATGTTTTGCCTTTTTTAAATGTGAGACTGGGCAGTTGAAAAAAACAGGTAACTCCCCTCTTTCTCAAGTTCCAGGACAATCGGTGGGTGTCCATTTAAAGACCTCCCCCTGTAAGTGACCTATTTCTATAGTTTCTATTATATTTAACAAAAGTTTCTTATTTAAAACTTAATTTACTATAAATCTTTTTTTTTTTAAATAATTATTATATAATTTAAGTATAAAAACCATAAATTCTGTTAACAACAAAAAAAATATTTATAATTATTTTCTTCTTTTCATTTCTTTACAGATTCACGGCACGTAATTACCAGCAGCTAACGTTAACTTCCGGTTCCTGTGTTTGTTTGGATGATGGTGTTGGTTGCAACACAATCAAACAAAAAAAAAAATAGAAAAAGAAAAGAAAATCAAGCAGCCAGTATAAAAACGCGCGCAAGCACTTACAAACAGAAATTCAAATAAAACGCACACATTCATTTATACACAAAATGAGACAGACACTTTATAAAATACTATATAATCATTATTATAATAACAAAATTATCATTTCCTTTTATTAATTATTACCTTGTTATAATTGACCCTACATATAATTAATTAAATGAATATACTTATTCTGATTATGCAATTTTTAAACCAGCAAAATTTTATTGAAAAGTGCAAGCAAAACAAAAAACAAAGACAGTTGTCACAGCGGCAAATTCGTCTGACTTCATATTTGAGGTTATCGCAACCATACTAGACTCGCATAAAACGTGTCTAAAAAGTTATTCTAGCTATTTAGACTAAGTGTCCGACCAAAAATCGGTATTTTTTGCCACTAAATGAATTTAAAATTACACATGGAATCAGTCAAAAGTACACATGAAACCTAAAATTACACAAGTAATAGATAAAAAATCCAACACTAAATACTCTTTTTTCCAAAAAAAAAGGTAGATTCTATAAAAAGTACCAATATAATAGTTTTTGCTAAAAAGTATATCCCAGGATTTGTTAACAAAAAATGCCCAAAAAGTCCTGTTTTTAAAAAAAGTACCAAAATAATACTTTTTTTTTAAGTACCAAAATAATACTTTTAATCGAAAATACTAAAATACAGTCAAACTCGGTTATAACGAACTCGGTTATAACGAATTCTCGGTTATAACGAACTAATTCTGAAGTCCCGACGTTTTGGCATCACTTTTCACACAAAATACTTCTTTTATAACGAACACAGAAAAAAATAAAAAAAAAATTTGAGTAAATTTTTAATACTATTGAGTAAAAAATTACTCAATTTTCCACCAGTAAACGATTTAATAGTATTGAGTAAACTTTTAATAAAAAATTATTAAATGCTGAATAAAAAATTTGAGTAAATTATTAATTCACACAATTAAATCTTTACTCAAAATTTTTTAATATTTTTAAGTAACTTTTTAATTGTGTCAAGTAAAAATTTACTCAAAATGCATCAAATTATTTTTTTAAAAAGTTAAAAAAGTTTCTAATTTTTTTTTCCAAAAAAAATGCTTTTACAAACTTTACCAAATATACTTATGTCTTCAAGACAAAGTAAAATTTTATAAAGATGATTTCAAACTTTCATATACATATACAAAAAACAATAAACTAAATGAGAATTCAAAACACCAAGAGAAAAAAAAAATAAATAAAAAAAAATATTAAATTTGTATTAAATTATTTACTCAAATTTTATTTTCTATTTTTGAGTAAATTTTTAATTGCGTCAATTAAAAAATTACTCAAATTTTTTTTTAAAAATTTAAACAAGTGATTACTCAAATTTGTTTCCTCCATATTTTTTTCTGTGAACTCGGTTATAACGAATCCTCGGTTAAAACGAACTGCTTATTATGGTCCCACGAACACAATTTCATGTGTATTTACCTTTTTTTAACGAACTTCCATAAATATTTTTAAATGAGTGGCAATAATGTTTATCAAACTAACAAAAGTTTGCAATTTTTTGGTTTATAATTTAATTTTGATAAAATGTTATAATATTTTTAATGATTTCTTCTCAATAAGCAGTTTATTTACTGAAAAAACATCAAATAAAACAAAATTAGATCTATTTTTTTGGAAAAAAAACTGGGTTAATAAAAAATATACCCCGCTTATAGCGAACTTCGCTTATAATGAACTATTTTTACTGGTCCCTCGGAGTTCGTTATAACCGGGTTCGACTGTAATACTTTTTATATACTTTTTGGTACTTTTTTTTTTATTTTTTTTTATAAAAAGGTACTTTTTAAAATAAAAGTACTTTAATAAAAAAGTACTTCTGCATGAACAAATATAATTTTGGTGCTATAAAACTGTGAAAAAATTGAAGGGGCACTTCTTAGGGCCTCAACCAAACCCAGACAGTTTGAATATACTCCTAATGGGTTTGGCTCTGTTACGTCTCAAATTTTTTTTTTATATCCTACTAAATTTTTATTTTTTTTTTTTCAAAGGCGTTAGAAAAAAGTCGTAAAAATAATGTATTTGTTCTTTTAAGCTTGAAATAGTGATTGGATTTCTTCAATAGAATTTGACAGGGTGTTTTTTTCCAGAGTACGTAAAACTCGTATCTCCGTTTTTTATACCCTCCACTTAGTGATAGAGGGTATATATAAGTTTGTCATTCCGTTTGTAACTCATCATGATGCCCGATCGATTTTAAGACATTCTAGCGATGTCCGTCTGTCCGCCTGTATGTCTGTGGAAAATGCTATCACGGACAAAATATTGCTCAGAGATGACTGAAACTTAACATATATATTGGAAGTTCTCCCGAGAAGTTTGGTATTGCATTTGAGCGATATCGGTTCAGCGGTTCAAAAGTTATGAACGAAAATGTAAGCACACCTCAAAAATTTCAGTACATTCAACATAACCTAAAAATACAAAATGCTTTAATTCGGCTTCTGGTTGACATTTGTGAACATAATTGAACACCAAATGGTATTTAAACAAGAACGAACATATTTTTGACAAAAAAAGAAAAAAATCGCGGATTTTTTTTTTACCAAAATTTTTTTTCGCGAAAAATTTTTTTTTTTTAGATTTTTTTTTTTTTCAAAAGTAATTTCTTTTTTAATAAAGTTTTTTGTAATAATCTTTTTGAAATTGTGGAGGGTATCACTACATTCGGCAAGGCCGAATTTAACTTTTTTTACTTGTTAATGGATCATTTAAGTGCGTTTTTTAAGAAATGGCTCAAAAGCCTACTGAGACTGCGTTAAAAGAGTTAAAATGTGCTGTTGCACTGTGTAATTTTAGTACGTTTAAACAAAAAAGAAATTTATTGATGGTTTTTATACAAAAGTATTTTTTTTTTTTGGATTTTAATAACCCATTTTGGAACAAGATTCAATTTTATTTTTCTTTATTGTAAAAAGGTACTTTTTTATGGTAATTGGTACCCGCTGATCTCAAAAATCTTCTCAAAAAAATTTTCAATGTGCCATTATCCCAGAAAAGTCTGCATTTCAACTTTTTATGCATTTTTAATATTTGAATTTATTTTATTATTTTCAAAATAAATAGTTTCAAAATGATTCAAATTAATGGAATTTGATAATAAATTAAATCTAAAAAATTAAAATTTAATCAAAAAAATTAAAAGCCGAAAATCAGAAAAATGCTAAATTTTCGTTTTGTTTGAAAAAGGTGTTCTCTAGGATCAAAATGGGTTAAAAAAGGTACTTTATTAAATAAATGTACTTTTAATCAAAAAGTAATATTATGGTACTTAAAAAAAATGATTTTTTTATAAAAAGTTCAAAAAAAGTTTGTTTTTATAAAAAGAACCAAAATATATTTTTTTTTATTAAAAGCTATTTTAACACAAAAGTCCTTTTTCCCAACAAAAATTTAAACTTTTTTAAAAAGTACTACTTAAAAAAAATTTGTTGGTCAGGTTAACAATTTCAATTTTGTTACCTCTTTTAAAAAAGTACGAGAATAGTACTTTTTGATAAAAAAAGCACAAAACTAGTAATTTTTGATAAAGAAAAATAAATATAACTTTTATTTTAACAAATCCTGTAATTTTGAGTTAGTATTTCTGATTCTAAAGTTAAAAAATGTTAAAATGACAGTGTTTTGGAAATATTCGGAAGCTTAAACTTAAATTACACATAAAAGCAATTACACTAGTTTACAACGAAAATTCAAAATTTTAATTGAAAAGCTTTTTCACGGATATGTTTTTTAACAATTTGTTAGCTTTTTTTTAGGTATTTTCACTATTTTGCTCATATCTTGAGTTATGTACCTCCAATCTACTTCCGACTCCAGGACTAAGAACTTAGAACTTCTTCGACATTAAAATGTTTCATTTCATTGCGAGTAGATTGGATTTATAAAACGCAAGATATAATAAAAATTGTTGAAAAACCTCCAAAAATCGCTAATATTATTTTTAAAATAACTGAATCTGTGAAAAATTTTTTTGATATTTTTTTTGAGTTTACTGCTCCACATATAACTATTCCTTAAAAAAAAATTAACATTCACTTCCTAAAGGGAGCGGGCAAAAAAGCAACATTTTCTGATCCACTGGGTCGAAGTCCAGGGCCTTAAACTTTTCCTTTCTGATTAACTTTTATTAAAAATAAAAATTTTTTTATTCGACCTTTAAAATTTTATATTTTGAGTAGGTTTATTCTAGCTCGAGGTCATTATTTCCTTTATCAATTAAATTTATGATATTCTCATAAAATAATTTTTAAGAAAATTATTTTTCTCTTTTTTTATTATGTTGGTAATTTTTTGCAAGACTTAATCGACACGTGTTTCGAAATTTGTCAGATCCCATTGTCCAGATTATTTAGCAAAATAAATTCTCTGTTCAATCAGCAGAAAAATCTGCTGAAAATACACCCATTTTGAGCCACATGAGAAATCTGCTGATTTTAGCAGACACGGTTTGCTGACAATCTGTCATGATTATCGAGGTGAAATCAGCAGCGAAATCTATCAAAACAACAGAGAAATCTGTTAAAATATTTTGTAGAAAATTTTTTTACATGAAAAAAAATTTGTTTACATGAAAACTTTAATAGTTTGTTTTTTTGTAATATAAACTTAAAAAAAAAAATAAAACAAGTATAAAAGTTAAATTCGACTTAGCCGAATCTATGAATACCCTACACAATGCCTTTTTAAGTGATAGCAAATTTTTTAACGTAAAAAAATAACATTTTTGATTAGAAATATTTTATTTTGTGTAAAAAAACTTTTTTTAAATAATTTTTGAAAAAAAAAATAATTTACTAAATTTTTTTTTGAGTGTAAAATTTTTTTTGAGTGTAAAATTTTTTACGAGTGTATTTTTTTAGTGTTGAAATACGTTGTAAAATATTTTTGTGACTTACCAATGTTTTTAAAACATGTTTACCGGGTTTTCAACATGTAAATTTAAGGTGAAACTAATCTGAAATTCACGGTTTTGCTAAACACTTTTGAACCACTGGACCGATTTGGCTGAAATTCAATACGAACTAGGCCAGGGGAATGACAAAAGTATACGCTAAGCTTCAGCGTCCTCACAGTTGCCTTTCTAAAGTAAGCTAGTTTTTTATCTCGTAAATTCACGAAAAACCCTTGCCAAAATTCAGTCTTTTGCTCATAACTTTTAAATCACTGGACCGATTTTGCTGGATTGCAGTACCAGCCTGACCAAAATACCAGGTAAATGCCCAACATATATGCCAAACTTTAGGAACCTCTGTGAAGTTGTTCAAAAGTTAGCGTATTTTCAACAGACAGACAGATAGACAGACGGACAGACGGACGGACATCGCTAGATTGTCTTAAAATCGATCGAGGATCATGAATATATATTAGGGCGGGTCGATTTTTTTTGTCAAAAATCGTATAGCAAAAACATAATCTACAATAAATTCTAAGAACATTTCCCAAAGAAACCATGTTTCTAAAATCAAACCCTATACCGCGCCTAACGACATGAAGATTTGTCCGTCCGTCCTTTTTTTCATAAGCAAAACATAGAACTTGACTCTTTTTTGGTGTTTGTGTTAATTTTTGGGCTTTGGTGTGCTCTGAGGTATATAGTAAAATTTTATTGGCAACATATTTGTAGAACATTTCATCCCCACCCTCCCCCTCTTTCGGGGTGTTTTTTGCGATTTGTTAGAATAAAGCCAAAAAATACCGTTATGAGAGGGAGTTAGAGGGTTAATATGTTTCACAAAAATATTTGCCATAATATTTTCTACAAAGTTGCTGAACATACCCTACACCTCAGATGTAAAGAAATCATAGAATCCAGCGGCAATGTTTTACTAATTGCCGCTGGATATAATTCGAACAATTTGTGGGATTATGACCGGCAAGTATATTAGACATAATCCCTGAAATGGAGAAATAAATGATTAGATTGATTTGTAATGAAAACGCCACAGACGAAAAATTATGATAAGAAATTTTAACAATAAATCGCTGATTTTAGCGTTAATCCATGATAATTTTCAGTGTTCGAAAAAAAACAGTACGTTATTTAACGTTCCGTTCCAAGAACACATTCACTAAAAAGTTTTTTAGTGGTTGTGAAGGTGTTCGCAAACAGAATTCCGAACGTTATGCCTGCGAGTTGAAGAACAGAAACTTTACGATAACGTACCGAACTAGGTTAGAAACAAAATAAAGTTCTTTTAGTGTTCTGTTTGCGAACTTTTGAGACATTTTTTTTTAAATTTTAAATGGCGATATCTCGAAAACTAAGCAAGATAGAGTAAAACGGAGCACATTTTTGGTTCTTGGGATGTCCATAATATCGCTAAGCCTCTACACATGGGTGGACCCCATTGGGTCCTTATTTTGAATCTAAAAAAGTAAGCATTCCGGGAAATTTAATAATGCACATATCTCGCTAAATACTGCCGACACGACATAAAGTCTAAAAGCGGTCATGTACTACGAGACAAGATCCACAAAAATGCTTTTAGACTTTTTTATCGTGTCGGCAGTATTTAGCGAGGTATGTGCATTTTTAAATTTCCCGGAATGCTAACTTTTTTAGATTCAAAATAAGGACCCAATGGGGTCTACCATGTGTAGAGGCCTAGCGATACTATGAAGATCCCAAGAACCAAAAATGTGCTCCGTTTGGCTCTATCTTGATTTTTGCAATTAGTTTTCAAGATATCGCCATTTTAAATTTAAAAAATGTCTCAAAAGTTCGCAAACAGAACACTAAAAGAACTTTATTTTGTTTCTAACCTAGTTCGGTACGTTATCGTAAAGTTTCTGTTCTTCAACTCGCAGGCATAACGTTCGGAATTCTGTTTGCGAACACCTTCACAACCACTAAAAAACTTTTTAGTGAATGTGTTCTTGGAACGGTACGTTTCGATAACGTACGGTCGCTCCATAGTTCCGTACAGAACACTAACGTACCGTACGTTAGAGTTTTTTTTCAAACCCTGATAATTTTACTCCATTATTTATTTTATATTGGGTTGCAGTATACTAACATCCCAGCAAAATTTTTTGGAATCGTTTCTTTGGCAATGTATTCTAGAATAGATTCCCCAGTAATGTTACTCCATTCCTCTACTGTTTCCACGGAATCGATAAAAAAACTTATAATTTTTGGAAAAAATGTCAAACTGAAAATAAAATTTATAAAAAAAAAAACAATTTATTTGTTATTTTTTTGGTGACAAAATTATGGATTTTCGCAGCACTAATTGTGCTTTTAAATACATTCTCGATACATATGGCAGAAAAACCGTAAGCACAGACTAATACAGACTCGACAAATATGACAGGTGTCAAAAAAGTATTTTTTAACCATATGGTTAATGTTTTCAAATTATTCTACGAATTAGGTTAGAAAGAGAAAACTGATATAATGCGCCATAAGAAAAATGAATGCCAGATCGGTTTTTGTTGTTTCACTCACTCCTAAGTCGTAGAAAGTGTTGCCATGTTAGCGTAAAACGGTCTAAAAACCGCTGTGTTTTCTCCTAAAATCGCTTAGTTTTTCCCCATTTTTTCTTGTAAAACACTACTGTCGACTCTGTATTTAGTCTGTGCCGTAAGTACACATCTTAATTTGGTATATCTACGTGGTACTTACAATTTGTTTCATGGTTTCTTTCAGATTGTAAAAATTTATGTACATTTATGCTGTCGGCTGTACTGATGGAAATATTAAGAAGCATATTCTATCCATTTTCTCAAAACTAAAAGCGTGGGATATAATATTCATTGTTAAGGAATGATCAGGGTTGTACCATGTATGTAAAGTCCGATATTTTTTCTTAAGAGAAAATGTGGCGAATTTTATAGCAAAAATGTGTCAAAATCTAAGCCTTTTCTATAGGAAAATTTATATTTTTCCTAAAAAAAAGTCCCGGATTCTGAGACATTTTGCCTATAGAAAAAGTCTCAGATTCTAAGACATTTTTTCTATAGAAAAAGTCTCAGATTCTGAGACATAGGAAAAAAATGTCTCAAAATCTGAGACTTTTTCTATAGGAAAAATGTCTCAGAATCTGAGACTTTTTCTATAGGAAAAATGTCTCAGAATCTGAGACTTTTTCTATAGGAAAAATGTCTCAGAATCTGAGACTTTTTCTATAGAAAAAATGTCTCAGAATCTGAGACTTTTTCTATAGGAAAAATGTCTCAGAATCTGAGACTTTTTCTATAGGAAAAATGTCTCAGAATCTGAGACTTTTTCTATAGGAAAAATGTCTCAGAATCTGAGACTTTTTCTATAGGAAAAATGTCTCAGAATCTGAGACTTTTTCTATAGGAAAAATGTCTCAGAATCTGAGACTTTTTCTATAGGAAAAATGTCTCAGAATCTGAGACTTTTTCTATAGGAAAAATGTCTCAGAATCTGAGACTTTTTCTATAGGAAAAATGTCTCAGAATCTGAGACTTTTTCTATAGGAAAAATGTCTCAGAATCTGAGACTTTTTCTATAGGAAAAATGTCTCAGAATCTGAGACTTTTTCTATAGGAAAAATGTCTCAGAATCTGAGACTTTTTCTATAGGAAAAATGTTTCAGAATCTGAGACTTTTTCTATAGGAAAAATGTCTCGGAATCTGAGACTTTTTCTATAGGAAAAATGTCTCAGAATCTGAGACTTTTTCTATAGGAAAAATGTCTCAGAATCTGAGACTTTTTCTATAGGAAAAATGTCTCAGAATCTGAGACGTTTTCTATAGGAAAAATGTCTCAGAATCTGAGACTTTTTTTATAGGAAAAATGTCTCAGAATCTGAGACTTTTTCTATAGAAAAAATGTCTCAGAATCTGAGACTTTTTCTATAGAAAAAATGTCTCAGAATCTGAGACTTTTTCTATTGAAAAAATGTCTCAGAATCTGAGACTTTTTCTATAGAAAAAATGTTTCAGAATCTGAGACTTTTTCTATAGGAAAAATGTCTCAGAATCTGAGACTTTTTCTATAGGAAAAATGTCTCAGAATCTGAGACTTTTTCTATAGGAAAAATGTCTCAGAATCTGAGACTTTTTCTATAGGAAAAATGTCTCAGAATCTGAGACGTTTTCTATAGGAAAAATGTCTCAGAATCTGAGACTTTTTTTTATAGGAAAAATGTCTCAGAATCTGAGACTTTTTCTATAGGAAAAATGTCTCAGAATCTGAGACTTTTTCTATAGGAAAAATGTCTCAGAATCTGAGACTTTTTCTATAGGAAAAATGTCTCAGAATCTGAGACTTTTTCTATAGGAAAAATGTCTCAGAATCTGAGACTTTTTCTATAGGAAAAATGTCTCAGAATCTGAGACTTTTTCTATAGGAAAAATGTCTCAGAATCTGAGACTTTTTCTATAGGAAAAATGTCTCAGAATCTGAGACTTTTTCTATAGAAAAAATGTCTCAGAATCTGAGACTTTTTCTATAGAAAAAATGTCTCAGAATCTGAGACTTTTTCTATAGGAAAAATGTCTCAGAATCTGAGACTTTTTCTATAGGAAAAATGTCTCAGAATCTGAGACTTTTTCTATAGGAAAAATGTCTCAGAATCTGAGACTTTTTCTATAGAAAAAATGTCTCAGAATCTGAGACTTTTTCTATAGAAAAAATGTCTCAGAATCTGAGACTTTTTCTATAGAAAAAATGTCTCAGAATCTGAGACTTTTTCTATAGAAAAAATGTCTCAGAATCTGAGACTTTTTCTATAGAAAAAATGTCTCAGAATCTGAGACTTTTTCTATAGAAAAAATGTCTCAGAATCTGAGACTTTTTCTATAGAAAAAATGTCTCAGAATCTGAGACTTTTTCTATAGAAAAAATGTCTCAGAATCTGAGACTTTTTCTATAGAAAAAATGTCTCAGAATCTGAGACTTTTTCTATAGAAAAAATGTCTCAGAATCTGAGACTTTTTCTATAGAAAAAATGTCTCAGAATCTGAGACTTTTTCTATAGAAAAAATGTCTCAGAATCTGAGACTTTTTCTATTGAAAAAATGTCTCAGAATCTGAGACTTTTTCTATAGAAAAAATGTCTCAGAATCTGAGACTTTTTCTATAGAAAAAATGTCTCAGAATCTGAGACTTTTTCTATAGAAAAAATGTCTCAGAATCTGAGACTTTTTCTATAGAAAAAATGTCTCAGAATCTGAGACTTTTTCTATAGAAAAAATGTCTCTTCTATAGATAAAATGTCTCAGAATCTGAGACTTTTTCTATAGAAAAAATGTCTCAGAATCTGAGACTTTTTCTATAGAAAAAATGTCTCAGAATCTGAGACTTTTTCTATAGAAAAAATGTCTCAGAATCTGAGACTTTTTCTATAGAAAAAATGTCTCAGAATCTGAGACTTTTTCTATAGAAAAAATGTCTCAGAATCTGAGACTTTTTCTATAGAAAAAATGTCTCAGAATCTGAGACTTTTTCTATAGAAAAAATGTCTCAGAATCTGAGACTTTTTCTATAGAAAAAATGTCTCAGAATCTGAAACTTTTTTATAGGAAAAATGCCTCCGAATCTGAGACTTTTCTGTAGGAAAAATTGTCTCAGAATCTGAGACTTTTTCTACACGAAGAATGTTGCAGAAAAATTTCTCAGAATCTGAGACATTTTTTTTTTTTTAAATAAAAATAGAAAAAATTCTTAGAATCCAAAATTTTTTCAGTACGAAAAAACGCTCAGAATCTCAGACTTTTTCCATAGCAAAAATGTTTTAGAAGCTGACACATTTTACTTTTTACTACAAAATTTCTCAGAATTTGAGACATTTTCTATTGGAAAAATTTCTCAGAATCTTACAATTTCTCTCTAGAAAAAATGTGCCTTCTTTTTTATTGGTTGTTTTATTCCTTAATACATAAGACCATAGAATTTCTCTTGATAAGATTATTGTGATAAAATAATTGTTAATTTATACTATATACAGTCAAACCCGGTTAAAACGAACTCCGAGGGACCAGTAAAAATAGTTCGTTATAAGCGAAGTTTGCTATAAGCGGGGTATATTTTATATCAACCTAAAAATGTTCCAATTTTGTTTTTTTATTTGACGTTTTTTTGAAACTAAACTACTTATTGAGAAGAAAACACTAACTGGGCTATTCATAATGAGTAAATTAAATCTAATGTAGGTTTATTTGACTGATATTGCATGAATATTTGTCAAATAAACCTACTTTAAGTACATTTCTAACCATTTGTGAGTTTGGTAAACATAATTGCCGCAAATTTCAAAATATTTATGGGAGTTCGTTATAAAAAGGTAAATATACATGAAATTGTGTTCGTGGGACCAATATAAGTAGTTCGTTTTAACCGAGGATACGTTATAACCGAGCTCGTTATAAAAGAAGTATTTTGTGAGAAAATTGTTGCCAAAACGTCGGGACTTTAGAATTAGTTCGTTATAACCGAGAATTCGTTATAACCGAGTTCGTTATAACCGAGTTCGACTGTACTTGTGTATTTAGTTTTAAAATGTTTTTAAGGAAGAAAAATAAATAAAAAAATGTAAAAAAAATATCATTTAATTATTCAGAACCAATCCATAATGCATTACATGGAACAGATATGTAACCGTTAAAAAATCGCGGAATCCATTCATGTACCACTACATGCAACATATTCTAGAATAGATTCCGTAGAACATATAAGTGTTCTAGTTTAGAGGAAAAGGATGTATTGCTTTCGTGACAATCTCAAACAAAAATCATCGATGATGCAATGCATAGTAGAATCGATTGCAGGGTAGTATAGTTGATTCCACAACCGATTCTTTGGAATCGAACATTTTGCTGGGATGTAGAGTGATACTCTGAAAGTAAGTGCAGGGGTTGTAGGTTCGATTCCCTACAAAGCCTTTGCATGTTAATTACAAAGGGAAGCTCGTTTTTCTTAGTAAATAAAAGTATTGCATTGAGGATCATAATATTCCGTAAAAAAAACACAGATACTTTTGTGGGATGAAATTGGAGATTTGCTTATCGGAGAGGAAAAAATCTGTGTCCGATAAAAAATTTTGATAACTGAATATTTTTTTTACATCAGTATTTGATTTATTTTGTGTAAAATTTTTTTTTTTTTTTAATTTTTGTAAAAAAAAAAAATTTCGAGTGTAAATTTTTTTGAGTGTAATTTTTATTTTTTTGAGTGTAGTATTTTTTTTTTAGTTTTTTTGAGTGACAAAAACAGTTTCTAAAATATTTTTTTTTTTGCTTACCATTCCTTTTCAAAGCGGGTTTAGCGTTTTTTTCAACACTGGAGTTCGGGTTAAAACCCATCTGAAATTCCCCATTTTGCTAATAACTTATGAACCACTGGACAGATTTCGCTGAAATTTAGTATTAATCTGACCGGAAGTATAACAAATATATACGCCACGCTTCAGCAGCTTACCGTATATATTTTTCATTCTTCCGCTAACATTTGAAGGTTGGCGTGTTTCACACAGAGAGAAAGACAGACGGACGGACGGATTTTCATGTCGTTAGGCGCGGTATAGGGTTTGATTTTAGACCAACGGTTTCTTTGGAAAAGTTTCTTAGAATTTCTTGTAGATTTTGTTTTTGCTATACGATTTTTCAGTTTTTTTCGATCCATACAAATCGACCCGCCCTAATATATATACTTTATTGGGTCCTAGACCAATATTTCGAGGTGTTACAAACGGAATGACAAACTTATATGTACACTCAAAATAATAAATCTGTAAAATACTCTGTAAAATGACTGTAATCTCAATTCAACAGATATTTGACAGAGTTTTCTATCAAAATACAGATTTAAAGAAAATACTTTGTATTTTGTTGTGACAAAAAAAAACTAAGTTTCCTCTGTTATATTACTTTTTATTTTGTAATCTTAATTTTACAGATAATTAACAGAGTTTTCTGCTAAAATACAGATTTAAGCAAAATACTTCGTATTTTTTTTATAAACAAAAAAGTTTTCAGTTTTGAGTAGTTTTTGTTACCAAACATCAAAATTTTATCTGTATTTTTTTTTTTTTGAGAAGTTGAAGAAGTTGAAGAAGAAGAAGTTGTTAGCTGGAAAAGTATGGTGTTCTCTTTTAAATTAGCAGAGTTTTTCTGTAATTTAACAGAGTTATTATTTTGAGTGTATACCCTCTATCACTAGAGTGGAGGGTATAAAAATGTTTCTGTAAAATCAGCAATATAATATACTGGTTATTTTTAGTTCTGCCAATTATTATTAGTCTCAATCGTTTTAATTGATAAAAAAAACGAAAAAAAAATTGACTCCTAAAAAAAAATTAAGAAAGTTTTCTTCAAAAAGGGATGACAGCAAACTATTTCTGTAAAATTACAAAATAATCTGCTAAAAATATGTTTAAAAATAACGTTTTGATTGCATAAAAAACAAAAAAAAAATAACACTTTGAAAAAAAACTTAGAAAATTTTTTGGAAAAAATAATGACAGCAAAATATATCTGTACAATTAAAAAGGAATCTGCTTAAAATATATTCAAAAATATTTTGAAATTCAGCAAACAGAATCAGTAAAAACGAAATAAAATTTATGTTATTTTGTAAAACTGAATGACAGAGATTTTAGTGAAAATATCCATTTTAACAGAATAATCTGCTGAAAGTTTGCTAAATCAAATTAAAAGTCGTTTTGCAGATTTTTTGGCAGTGTTTTTCTTTTGAGCGTAGTATTTGTGATTGTGATGACTGAATTGGTTATGGGAGTTTCATATAAAATTTTGCTGGGATCTTAAGAAATCAAGAAAGAAAAAAGCAAACGATTGAAGTACAAAAGGCAACTCAATTTTAATAATCAATTTATTTTATTTCTTTTATATTTACAGAATCACGGATAGAAAGCAAAAGAGAAGTGCAATAATTCTATAACCAGAAAATAAAATAAAAAAAATAATATTAAAAAATAAGAAAAAAAATATTTAAGTAAATAAAATAGAAGTGCTGGAAATAAAAGAAATAAATTTAATAAAATAAAAATAATATATAAAAAGTGCTAAAAAATCAAAAAATAAATTTAATATTTGTTAAAAAAAAGGAAAAGAAACTTACGTTTCTTAAAAGTTTTTATTTAAGTTTAATTTTAAAAATTTAACCTAATTTTACACATTTTGTGTAAATTTCAATTAAATATAAAAAAAGTGAAAAAAAAATATTAAAATTTTTTAATATTAAGTGAAAATTAAAAATTAAAACGCTTAAAAGCGTTCAAAAGCTTAAGCCCAATATGGATCCGCCTATTGGCAATGGATTCCGGCTACAATATCAACAACAAGAGCAACACTCATCATTATTAACGGCATTACCATCATCATCATCTACAATGTCAATAAGTAAAAGTAAAAATTTACAACAAAATAAAAAATGTTGCAAAAGCAACAACAAAGTGTCATCATCATCATTATTAATCAATACCACCACCACCACCACCCGCTCTAATAAATTCTGCAAAACAACTTTAGCAGCTTCAACGGCAGCAACGCCAGCAACAGCATCATGGCTAAGATTACAAACAAGACGACCTCAAACTCATTGTCGTCATCTGCTTAGTTGTAATCTAAGTTTTATTGTTTGTTTCTTAGCCGTTATTATTTTAAATAATTTTGCCTGTTTTATACCAACAACACAAGCAACCGCCTCCGCCCAACGTGAAAATACCCGTATTCTACCATTACAATCAGGTAAGCAGCATTAATAAAATTTCTACTTTTCTCTTGGTCTATTTTTTTCTTTCTGTTTTTTTAAGAAAAACAAAAACTTTTCCTCTCCTTTATAAACCTTTTAGTCATTTTTTTATCATCCCGGTGAAAAATGTTTATATGATATTCATATATTACACAGTGATACAAAATCGAAATTTCCGAATATGAATGGGATGAAACCAAATGCAAAAGAAAGTTGACATTTTACATAACAAAACCCTCAAGAATCTTTTGTAATTCAGTGCTAGATTTTTTTTACACGCATTTGAAGTTGGTGATTTTAAAGCATTTTAAGTTTTTGTATACAAAATATGTCCAACTTTAGGGGACCTTAGGTGTGTCCTTATTAGGCATGTGGGGTCCAGCGTCCCAACTTAACGTCGAAATAGCGTTAGCTATAACCGGTATCAATTTCGCTGCAATCGGTCCAGTACAAAACTTACTTACTTACTGAATAGCCAAATTATTAAAAATAAACCACTGTGCACCGTTGCGTATGATTGTTATTTAAAGGCAATTAAAAAACAAGTAAGAAAGTTATAGTCGGTCAAGACCGAGCATATGATACCCTACACCAGTGTTTTCCGGAAAATGGGTCTTAAGTCCAAACATGGACCGATTGGATCTATCTTTTGTAAGATCTTGATTTAGTCTTGAAAACACACACAGATAAAATTTTAGTCGAATTGGTTTATTTGTTGCCAATAGACCGATTTAACTGAATATCGGTCAAAGTTTTTATATTGTGGACTAACAATAAGTCCAAAAATGGTCCAATTATATTTCGATGTTGTTAGGTTATTAAAGTACACGTTTAACACCTAAAAATAAAATTTTTATCAAATTTTTCCATTTTTATGAATTTTGAGGGAATTATTTGAATATCGGGAGGGTGGTTTGTATGGGGACTACGAGAAGGACTGAGCCGATTACTAAATTTGGAATGATCGTGCATACAAAATTTGATTACCTGTTAAATTTCAAAGCGATATCTATTATAATACGGTTATTAGAGTCATTTAAGCCTAATCCAAAGGGGGCGTTTGTATGGGGGCTAGGTCTTAGCATGGACCGATTTTTTTTTAAATTTCAATAGGCTTCGTCCTTGGGCCAAAAGATGCTTAAGTTTCAAATTTCAAGTCAATTGATTGAAAATTGCGACCTGCATCGTGCTTAAACCGATAGATGGACAGACGGACGGACGGGCGGACATCGCTAAATCGACTCAAAAAGTAATTCTGAGTCGATCGGTATACTTGAAGGTAGGTAGGTCTAGGACCAATATTTCGGGTAGCTCAAACATCAGCACAAACTCATTATACCCTGTACCACAGAGTGGTGTAGGGTATAATTATGTATACGCCACTTATACAGTTTTCAAATAATTACACTGTGCTTGAATTTGACACTTTTTTTTAACAAGCTGGGCACCCTACTGGTAAAGTTAATTCGAGTACGCGAAATTCAATGGTGCTAGCCGTTTTTCGAAGTTAGCGCTCATATTCGCGATTTATAATGTTAATGCTCAAGTACAATAAAAACGATATTTTTAAACATTTGCGATAATTTTTAAATTTAAAACCATTCAAGTCTGTTAAATTAACATAACAAACCATAATACCATGAATTTTTTCGAGAAAAAATTTTTTGTTCGCGAAAAATTTTTATTTTCTTGAAATAATTGGTTCAATACAAATATTTTTAGTTTGATTTGAAATTACGATATCCATCTTTTAAAGCTAGTTCATGTACACTAAATCCAATTGTAATATCAGTTTTTTCAAAGTTAGCATGGGTATTAGCGATAGTCGCTATTATTTTTTTTTTTTTTAAGTAAAAAAAATATTTTTTTTATATTATTTAGACAATTTCTGAATTTTTATTATCTAAACTCTATTTAATATACAAAAAAAAAAAAATTATTCGCGGAAATTTTTTTCGCGAGATTTTTTTCGCGAAATTTTTTTTATTTTGCTATTAATTTATGAAAATGTGTAGAACACGATACATTGCAGACACAACATTTTTGAAAAAAAAAAAAATATACAAAAAAAATTTAATTCGCGGAAATTTTTTTCGCGAGATTTTTTTCGCGAAATTTTTTTTCGCGAAATTTTTTTATATTTTGCTATTAATTTATGAAAATGTGTAGAACACGATACATTGCAGACACAACATTTTTCGAAAAAAAAAAATCCCGCGGAATTTTTTTTTTCTTTTTCGCGGAAATTTTTTTTTTCGCAAAAAACACCATGCATTTATTAAATTTATATTTAAAAACTATCCCAAAAGCATAAAAATTAAATTTTTTTGTACTTTAGCTTTACAATTTTAAATCGCTTTACAATTTTAAACGAGCGTTAACTTCGAAAAACGGCTAGCACCATTTCATTCAGCGTACCCGAATTAGCTTTAACAGCAGGGTGTCCAGCTTGTTAATTTTTGTTTGTAAAAGTTTTCCCACTTTAAATGTGTGTAAAAAAAATCTAGCACTGAACAAAAAACAAAAGCATTGAGGGTTTTGTTATAGAAAATGTCAGCTTTCATTAGCTTTTGGTTTCATACCATTCCGATGTTGGTTGTTGCACTGTGTTATTTATATATGTTTCGATTTTTAAAGCCCGTTCAAATTTTTATTCATCTAGGCCTTAAACTTATGTGGTATAAATTTGAGGCCATTCGCGCTGAACACGAATATAAAAATATATGAAAACATTTTCAAAATCGGTCGAACGGTTTTCGAGATACGCTATTGAAATTTGCCAAAAATGGAGGTTGTTATTACGTTCAAGAAATTAAGAAAAAAAATGTTAAAATTTTATTCGCCTGACTCTTTTATAGAGCTTGAGAGGTTCTTTCATTTAAACTTAATTTGAGACTAACCAAATTATTTTAACCCGTGGCGTTATTCGAGCAAAGTTTGGGATTTTTTTGAAAAAGTTTACAAAATTGGAAAAATAAGTTAAAAAATGTTATGCAAAATATAACCTAAAAATATGCATTTATAGCAAAATTTGCAAAAATAAGCATTTTCGATAAAATTGCACTAACGAACAGGAAAAAACATGAATTTTCATGAAAGTCCTCTTCTTGGTGATCATATATGAAAATTTTGCACCGGAATCTTAAGAAGTTATTTTCAAAAAAAATAGCTGTTGTTTTTTCTAATTTTTTTTCAAGTGTCACATGTGACACTTACTTTGTTGTTTGTTGTTGATGTTTTTCTACATCA
The DNA here is from genome assembly GCA_963921195.1 of Pegoplata infirma. Classification (NCBI taxonomy): domain Eukaryota; kingdom Metazoa; phylum Arthropoda; class Insecta; order Diptera; family Anthomyiidae; genus Pegoplata; species Pegoplata infirma. The sequence continues at coordinate 65,309 of CAWUER010000424.1, read as the reverse complement.
GGTTCGAAAAACTGTCTCCCTGTAATTTGGGCTGTAACTTTTTCCTGTCAAGCATCAAATGTGAAAAAGGTATTAATTCATGATTACGGAAAAGTTTTCAATGAAAAACTTTTATTTATAATATATTACTAAAAATTACATACACAGCAGCGGTAAAATAGACACAGTGTGATTTTTTTTTGTAATACACTGAAAGGATTTTGATTATGAAAATCTTGCACTTGGACCCACAAAGAAAAAAATTAACTTAACAATAGGAAAATTAAGGGGTCATAGTGAAATTTAATTTACAAAATATTCTTGGAATATTTTAACCCTCTAACTGCCTTCTATTATACACTTTCAGGGATTTCTTTAAAAAAAAATAACTCTTAAAACGGGAGTCAGAGGGTCAAATTGGTCAAAGAAATGAATCGTCATAAAATTTTATAAAAAGTATATTTACACTATTTTTTCCATGTTATTTAACACTGCTGTGGTAAAAAAATAAAAAAAATATAATTCTTTATATTTTTCCATTTTTAAGCATTTTGCGTATGTCGCACAAAATTTCAACTTTTGACAACCCCTAGTAAAATCTTGTGAGGAAAATATTTGTAGAACATTTTTTAACCCTTTAAATAGACGTTTTATTAGACTCCTGTGTTTAGTTTTTGAAAAAGGACTAAAATGATACCTTAAAATGGCAGTTAGAAGGTTAATAAGTTCTAAGAAAAGAACTACCATACAATTTCATTTACTACATCGAACCATATTTTGAAGCTCAAATGTGTTTTTATTATAGTTTTTTTGACGTTTTCCAAACGCCTTTGATAAAAAATTTAAAACTTCAGTGGACCATAAAAAAGAAATCCGAACTGACTTTGCAAAACCCTTTAGTGATTTTATATAATTTGATGGTCTACTTTCAAATGGCGTTAAAATCATTGAGGCTCAATTTTTTTGTTGCACAGTGTAATTAAAAAAAAAATAACACTTTTCTTGGTGCACTCTTTTTGGTACACTTTTTATGAAGAAAGTATACTTTTGCAGAGAAAATACTTTTTTTCAAACTGTGTTATAAATAAATCACGTTTTGGTACCGCAAGGCTTAATAAAGTACATTATTACAATTTTTTAATCCTAAAAAAATAATTGTGTAATACAACAATAGTCCACTTTACAAAAAAAGTACTATTATTTGAACACTTTTGGGGAATCCTAAAAAAAAAAAATGTGTAAGTAATACATAGATTTAGTCCACTTTACAAAAAAAGTACTATTTTTGAACACTTTTGGGGAATGTACTATTACACCGTCCAACAAAAATTAAAAAAAGTTGTTAAACATGAACTAGATAATATACGTTTGAAACTAGATTTTAAATGTAGTAAAACTGCATTTACAGTTTTCATTTCGTGGTCCTGTTTCCTTTTGAGAGGACTTCAAAGTTTTAGAGGATTAAATTTTATAAAATATTTTTTTTAATATTTGTACTTGTCATAGGATGCCACTAGTGATAGAAAATGAAAGAGGGCGATCTCCCTAATTTTCCTATTTTATTACTTTTACTTATCAGGAAAAAGGAGGTAAGTTACGTTCTTTCAAAACATTAGCCTTCAATATCATTCAAAATTTTCAACAAAATATTTTGATAATTTTATCCTGATAATGCAAAATAAAAAAATGGAAAAATTAGGAGAGATCCTCCTCTTTTATTTGCCGTCACCAGTGGCATCCTAGGGCAAGTACAAATATTTCAGAAATATTTTTCAAAACGTATCCTTTAAAACTTTGAAGTCCTTTTAAAAGAAAACAGGATCACGAAATGAAAAACTGTAAATGCTGGATTCCTCCATTTGGTCTCTACTTTCAGACGTACTTATATCATCCGGTTCATGTTTAATATTGGCTGTCGGACGGTGGTATTAGAACACTTTTGGGGAATGGTTCCTACTAATCACACTTTTTTTTTTAAATTGTTGATTCTTAAATATCCTTTCTTAGAAATTGTAATTTTTTACGTTAAAAAAAGAGTTTCCCTTTGCCATAAAAGTACCTTTTCGCTACAGATTCATTTCTAATGAATTAATTCCATAAAATAACTGTCTTAAACACACATGTGATGCTTTTATAACGTCTAAATGTGTAAATAGTAACTTTGCTTACACAATATTTTCTTTTAATAATTTACGGCATTTTATGATGTTGCTTCTTTGACATGCAACAAAAAAAGGAAAAAGCTTGATTGAAATTGTTTGTGAAAATTAGGTAAGAAAGTTAACGAAAAGAAGCACAACATTATTTATTTAAAACCAACAAAAAAGGGAAAACAAAGACTTAATTTTGAATAAACAATTAAATATTTCCAAAGAAATATATTATGCAAGCGGTATTCCAAAATTCGCAAGAAATAACAGTTTCAGAAATTTAATTTTGAATTTAAAACGAATTTTGACACTAACGATTGCCATGTAAATTCCCTAAATTACTAATGGAAAACAGAAAAAAATGTATTGTTGGTTAATTTTTACTAAAAACGTAGTTGTATTAACAAACAATTTAATTGTATTTTGATCAGCAACACAATTTGTAAAAACAATTAAACTGTTTGTTTATACAACGATTTCATTATAAAAAGAACCATCAAACCATCACCATTACAAAAAATTCGGTCGCTTGGGAATATGCAAAATATTGGATTTATTTGAATTTAGAAATTAGATTTTATTTTGATGTGTTAAGCGCATTCCCTCGTATTACACCGTCCGACAGCCAATATTAAACAGGAACCGGATGATATACGTCAGAAAGTAGAGATCAAATGGAGTAAAACTTCATTTACAGTTTTTCATTTCGTGATCCTTTTTTCTTTTAAAAGGACTTTTAAAGTTTTAAAGGATACATTTTGTAAATTTTGTATTTTTGAAATAGTTGTACTTGTTCTAGGATGACTCTGGCGATGGCAAATGAGAGATTCATTCATTTGCAAATTCCTTCATTTGTGTCTGCAATTCCAGATCATGTTGGTAACCCTTGCGAAATAATGTAAGAGACAAAAAAGTTGAAAGAAAGTATGAAGTGAGGTTGAGATTGCTAGAAATAGAATTGTAGTGTTGGAAACTGTCAAAATTTATTCTGTAGAAACTATAAATATTCACATATATAAAAAACAGTTTTCATTAACAAGACAAACCGACATTTAAAATCCTACTGATGATGACACTAACTGGGGTGTTTGAAACCGGTATGGGAAATACCAGAAATGTCTATAATTTTTAGAAATTCAATTTTTCTTCTGGATTTTTTCAACTTGAACCCTTATAAGAAAGAAGAGGATCTCCCCTAAGTTTTACATTTTTTTTATTTTCCATATCAGGATAAAAGGATATTAAAATACTAATAATAAAATTATTTATTGAACATTTTGAATGATATTAAAGAATACTTTTTTGAAAGAACGTAACTTCTGATATGTAAAAATAATAAAATAGGATAATTTGGGGAGATCCTCCTCTTCCATTTGCTATCACAAGTGGCATACTAGGACAAAAACTTTGAAGTCCTTTTAAAAGGAAACAGGATCACAAAAAGAAAAACTGTACATGCAGTTTTATTACATTTAGTCTCTAGTTTCAAACGTATTTAACGACTCTTTTTCATTTTTGTCGGACGGTGTTGTATTTTTGCAATCACATCATTTGTAAATTCTTGTTAAATTTGTATATCTAGCGTGTATACCTTTAATATATGGAAATTGCAATAAAATTAAATAGAAATACTAATGAAAAAAATTATACTCAACTTTCAAATAGAGTTTATGCAGCATTTAATTAATTATTACGAAATAAATAAGTGGAAGTAATCAAATGATAAAATATAATAAAAAAATACACGCTTTCAAAAGGTGATGTAAATGGAAATTAAAAGGTGAAAAACTAATTAATCAATTGAATTCAGTCAATAGAAGAAAAAAATTAAAAAAAAATAATGAACATTTAATATAGTTAGGGTTGCCATTTGCATTTTGAGAAAAAGAGGACATCAACCTAAAGAAAGGAGGACATTTGACCAAAAAAAGAGGACATTTTTTTTAATATTAAATTAATTTAAAACAAGTCAACAAAGCAATACAATATGAAAAACAAATAATTTTTATTAAGAAAATATTTTTTTTTTTACTAAAAAATATATTTCCAATTATATTTAAATATTATGGAAATATCTTTTCAATTATATTTAAGAAATATCCCTTTATAACTCAAAAATTTCCAGTTATATTTCAAAAATTTTCTATTGTATATCAGAGTTTTGTTTTTCAAAAATTTCCATTTTCATTTCAAAATTTTCTAAATAATTTTAAGAAAATTACTTTTTAATTTAAATAAATTCAGATATTTTAATTGTATTACAAAAATTTCCATTTAAAAATTATGCAAATGCTTTTCAAAAAATTTTATTTGTATATCAAAATTTTCTGAAAAGCATTTGTAAAATTTTGATATACAAATCGAAATTTTTGAAATATACTTTTTTTAGAATTTTCCGAAAAGCATTTTGAAAATTTTGAAATATAAATGGAAATTTTTGAGATTTTTTATTAATTTAAAAATTAAAACAGAATTTAAATAAATGGAAATTTTTGAAATAAAATTGGAAATTTGTGAAATGGAATTTTTAAAAAGCATTTAGAAAACTACAAGTGGAAACTTTTGAAATACAATTGGAAATTTCTGAAATACAATTTTTGTAAATTCAAAAGGAAATTGCTTAAAATCATTTAGAAAATTTTAAAATGGAAATTTTTGATACACAAATCTTTTTTCGGAGAGCAAACTTTAAGACACACGGCAGCTGATAAGAAGTGATGTCAACGTAGCTATTTTCGCACTACATAAAGTGTTTTTTTATTTTTGTGCTCGTTTTGCTCTCAAAAAGTTGACATTACTGCTGGTAAGCGAAAATACAGCGATGCCAATAATTAAAACGTTAAGAATTAGAAAAAAAAAATTAATGGGGAAAAGTGCAAAAAGTAGGACAACCCCGGACACTTTCTAAAAAAGAAGTAGGACTGCCCCGGACGCCCTAAAAAAGAGGACGGTGTCCGGGGAAAAGAGGACGGATGGCAACCCTAAATATAGTTATCAACGAAAAAGTTTTATTTAATGAAAATTCAAAATATTTTACTGTAAAACACAGGAAAGAATAATATTGTCGGTCAAGACCGATTTAATAATACCCTACACCAGTGTTTTCTGGAAATTAATTTTGGTTTTAAAAATTTCTGTAGTAATAATCGAATCAACAGATAAATCTGTACAGACAGCAGACAAATCGTTTGATTTCAGAAGACAAATCTGCTGATGTAAGCAAACTCTGAGGTCAGTTATGATACCACGGGACTGTAATAGGTTTCCCTATTAGTCCCTGCCATTAAACCAATTTGAGCTTCTTATGCAACTCCTTAGATATTGAATTTTGACATCTGATAAATCAGAAAGATCGTGCAGCCCCCCAGATCACAGTGAAGCAAGTCTCTGACCAGAAAGTGCCTGACAATGGTAGATGAAGTGTTCAATAGTTTTCAAATCCTCTTCATACATGCAACTCCGACAAAAGTCATTCGACCACACATTTAACCGCTCTGCGTGCTTTCCTACAAGACAAGGTCCGGTAAGTAAAGCAACCACCGTCGAAATCGCTCCTCATGGAAGCGATATCAGCTCAATTGTGTGCTTCTGATTAAGAGAAGGCCAAATTTGTCATGTTGTCTTATACGTCCATTCATTTGCCCATCTTTGATTAGTCTCCGTCGCGGAACAAACCGTCGATTTTTCTTACCAAGTTTCTAGAGGCATACCAACACATTTCAATTCTGTTGGAACCTGTCTTACAAGCTCATCGGCTTTGCAATTCCCTGGAATGTCTCTGTGCCCTGGTACCCAAATGAGTCGTATGTCAAACTGCTTGGGCATCTCATTTAAAGATGTGCGGCATTAAAGGGCAAATCTTTTTCCAGAAACATTGACTCTAGGGACTTGACTGCGGCTTGACAGTCAGAATACATGTTGACTGTAGTTGTAGACAATATATTGCAGCTCAACCAGTCAGCCACTTCCTTTATTGCTAGCTTTCTGGTAAACACTGCAATGATCCGGCAATTTTCGAGCAAGGCTCAACCCAAGTTCCTCAGCCCAAGTTTCGTACAGCCTATATACATCCCTGTAAAAATTGATTGAGGCTCCACTACCCGGAATTCCGCTCATCCAAAACTCCCTGGATGGTATCGTAGTGGTAAAGTGGCACTCAAAAAGGCTAATAGAGGGAGCACAGTCCACATTTTGTGGTATTGTTATCTTAAAGATCGCGATATGGCCACAATCGCTGCCCCTCCATTGCGGTTTGCTATTATATATTTTTTTTTCACAAAAAATACACTACGATTGCGAACTTGAACCGGTTATAGGGAGGAACTTTAACCGGTGGTAGCGAGGCAAACACAGAATCCATTTTTTTTATTATTTTTTTCATCCTCAGCTCCCAAAAGAGCATTGGTTTTTTGCTATTACCTTAAATTTAATTTTTCGGGACAGGCTAGTGAACCTGTAATCCAGTAGAATCAACAAAACGACCCCACCGCCCAGTCAGCCATTTATTTGGCTCCATCAGTAAAAATCTCGACTGTCTCCCCAGGAATTTCGAGACCCTCCGTCTAATCGGACCTGTCCGGAATCCTTGTTACAAATACAGTTTTGAACGAGCAGTGCAACAGTCAATGTTCGCTACGTCACGATGACGCACCAGGATTATTGCATGTCCGTATGTTTTATACAACCATGAATTAATTGCTGAAATCCTTTTGGAAGCCTATTCCCCGGCTATTTGAATTGCGAAAAGGTCTACTGTGAAGCATTATAAGAAGACCTTTCATCGAAGTGCAACGAAGTACGCGCACTTGTCCTAAGGATCCTTTTGAATGCCTTATGGTGAGTGGCCTTTCCCGTCGCCATCCACCAAACGGATACTTCATACATAAGGATGGGCCCGACGACCATTTTGAATATCCAATTGACATTTTGGGTAGAAAGGCCCCAGTTGCTTCCAATGGCCTTATTTAAGTAGTAAATTGCAGCATTTGCCTTTTCCACTCTTGCATAAGTGTTCAAGTTCCATAGAAGTTTTTTTCTAGAATGATTCCTAGATACTTAGCACTATCGGACACCGTGAATTCAATACCGCCTTATTTCGGCAGATTGAATGTAATCTTGTTTCTGTTGTTAAATAGAGCAAGATCAGCTTTGTCCGCATTTACACTCAGACCTTTATCTGAACAACATTCAGAAAGAAGAGATGATTCTTTCCGGATACTGCAATGTCATTTCCATTGAAGGTCGGCTGGGATTATACTGTCAGGATCCGGTGATTTATAGGGTTCGAAGCATCTAATGGCCCAACGCAGTGTATTTTCGGCAATTGACAGATTCACAACGCATAGCGCAGAGACTCTTCGGCGCTGGTTTTCTTCCCTGTTATTTTCAATGTCTTTCCGCCTCCCCACAACCAATTTCCCTAATAGCAAAACAATGCATTGCATTATTAGGGGCATTCGCTAAGTGTTAGTTAAACATAAAAAACAACAACCACAAAAATGTTATTTTTACAATTTTAAATCTTTAAATCTATTGAAACTATAACAAAAAAAAATATTTTTGAAAATTAAAACCAGTTATTTTTATAGTCCACTTGTTAAGAATGTTAAGAATTTCATACAAATAAATAAATTTTTGTGAGGCACTATGAAAAAAGGCCACCTTTAAAGTAGACAAATGCATTGTTTCATATTCAAAAAATTTGTGAAAAAAAATCTAAAAAAAAACGTCATGGCAGATAATATATTGAAAAATAGTAGTAGGTATGCATGAAGTTTACACTAAACAATAACTACTATTATACCAATAATATCAAAAAAAACAACAAAAACAACTGTGACAACAACAACGACAACAATAGTAATGTATGTACTACAACAACTACAACAACAACATATACAAATATAAACCTGAAATATGGATGCCAAGTAAAGTCGTTTGCCTGAAACGGTGATCACCGTACCAGGCACGAAATTTAAAATAACAAAAAATAAATAAAAATCTATCCAACTACATATATAACAATATAACTGACTCTGACTCTCCATACACAACAACAAACAGCAACAACAACACAATACCATAATATATCCAAGTATTTAAAGTATAATGTGTATACAAAAAATCTAAAGTGTGCAAAAATAATCAACAAACTTAATGATCATACGAAATAAGAGAGAAAAGTCTCTACAAACAGAGATTCATAGATCCAAAGGTAGAGGAGAGTACAAAAGCCATAAGATACCATGAGAGAATGAAAAAAATAAAGCCGGCTGTATGGCCTCCACTCCTTAAAACAAAAATAAAAGAAACATAAATAAAATAAAGAGTACTAGAGATTGTTTTATACACCCTATACTAAGCAAGTTGTGTGTATTACAACAGATGGTATCAAAAATTTACTTTAAATGATGGACAGACTGCACGAACAAGTGGGCTTTGCAGATTGCCAGATCATTGCAGTGGTAATAAAGAAAGTGCCTGACTGGTTGGGTTGCAATGTCTTGTCTACAACTACAGTAAACATCTATTCTGACAGTCAAGCCGCAGTCAAGTCCCTGGAGTGAATGTTTCTAAAAACAGGATCTGCCCTTAACTGCCGCACGTCTTTAAATGAGATGGCCAAGCAGTTTGGGATCCAGGGCACAGAGACATTCCAGGGAATTTCAAAGCCGATGAGCTTACAAGGCAGGTTCCAACTGAATTGGATTGTGATTGTATGCTAGAAACTTGCAAGCAAAATCTACGGCTTTGTTCCTTGACAGTGACATCATGAGGCCTTCTCATAAGAAGCGCACAAGTGACCTGATATCGCTTCCAAGAGAAGATATTTTGACGGTGGTTGTTGTAATTACTAGACACTGTCTTAAAGGGAAGCACGCAGAACGGTTAAATGTGCCGTCAAATGACTTTTTCCGGAGCTGCATGGATAAAGAGGAGTTTGAAATTATTGACTACTTAATCTGCCGTTGCACGGCACTTTCTGGTCAGAGACTTGCTTCACTGGGATCTAGGGAGCTGCACGATCTTTCTGATTTGTCAGATGTCAAAATTCAATATCTTAGGAGTAATATATTTAAGCTTCATATAAAGCTCAAATTGGTTTAGCGACAGGGACCAGTAGGGAAACCTATTGAAGTTCTGGGTATCACAATGGACCTCAGAGTCTATGTGTGCTGACATAAAAAGTCAGCAGCCACTTACAACCTAACCTCAACGGGAGACCGCGTAGTTTGGCGGAAATCGAATGTCTGTTTAACGTCATAACAAATGTTTGTAATAGGTCTCTGAACTCGTCTTGCCCTTCGGCAAAGCCTAGGGACAATAAAAACACCTTGGTGGTTAAATCAGTTGCAGATATTTCTGCAGAAAGCTCTTTAATAAGGCAACATCTTCGAGAGCGGACGAGGACTGGTCTGCATGAAGGCTGCAACTTAAGAGTTATAAGAAGATGATAAGAATTGCCAAATGTGATTCTTGGAAAAACTTCTATAGCAACATAGAACACGTTTCTGTGGCATCTAGGCTGCTCAAAATTCTTTCTGGCTTCTTCTTCTTCTTGCACCAAGAAGAAGAAGGATTCCTGAAGGATCTTACTGAAGTGTCATCTACATCCCTTGGGGAAATATATCGTCGGATCTTCTTCTAAACACGCATTTTTCGGACAATTCCCTAAAGCCGTTTTAAGCTTTGGAGAGTTCTGACGACAAACATCTGAAATTTCTTGGAAATAATGAATATGCCAACATTAATCTGGGCGATTTAAAGCATCAAGCCCTATAAAATATAGGTGTCGGACTATATACCCCCTTGGCTGTACACAGCATGCATTAACTGGTAGTATATTCCTTTAAAACGAAAAAATACCAGAGCCGTTTACATCCCAAAGGCTGGGAAAAAATCTCACACAGTTCCGAAGGATTTCAGGCCAATACATCTATATTCTTTTTTGTTTGTTTCATAGGTTGCATTCAACTAGGCAACATGCATTCACCAAGGGTAGTTTAACGAAAACAGATCTTGATGAGTATGTTGATATTATCAAGAGATCGCTTTCAGTAAAGTAGTACTCTATAGTGGCCTTTCTTAATGTAGAGGAGGCTTTTAATAGTGTCATCCCAGACTGGCATTGTCTGGTTTGGGAGTGAAGCATGAGATTGTTTTAATAGTGAGAAAATCTAATTACCAATAGGCGTATAACTAAGATAATTACGGAAGTGGGTGGCTGCGTGAGTTGCAATGTTTTGTCTACAAACGCAGACAATATCTAGTCCGACAGTCAAACCGCGGTCAATTCCCTGGAGTCAATGTTTCTTAAAACGAGATCTGCCCTTAAGTGCCGCACGCTTTTAAATGAGATGGCCAGGCAGTTTGACAGGGCACAAAGATATTCCAGGAACTTTCAAAGCCGTTGAGTTTGGAAACTGGGAGCTGCCCTGCAAGTTCCAACGGAATTGAAAAGTGTTGATATGAATCTTGAAACTTGCAAGCTTAGTGTACGGCTTTGTTCCGCGACGGAGACTAGTCAGAGATGGGCACACAGATGGATGTGTGAGGCAACACGACTATCGCTACCTCAGTTTTGGATTGAATATAGTCTGAGTAATGCATTTTCATCAGCCCAATTCAAATTTACTGTAATTATGATGAAAAAGACGTTATTATCGTTTTTGACTCCGAATATTTTTGTAGAAAAAATTTACATACGGCATTCGTAGCGATATGTATTTGAGCTTCTCTTTAAAGTGCACAAGTAAGCTTACATCCCTTTTAAGAGAGAAGACATTTCGATGGTGGTTGCTGTAATTACCGTACAACAGACGTGATAAAAACCTTTGAAGAACCGATTCGTAATCAGCATAAGCTGGTTAATATATTCTCTACTGCTTACCTAGCAGACTTTATTAGTTTAAACTCTGTTATTGTATTGTTAATCAAATGTACCACCTTTCCTTAACAGCTATGACTTGCTGTAATGTTTCTACTGACTTTAAACTTCATTATTATTTTGTAGTTAACTATTGAAGATGCAGTTAGACCCTCTCTTTTATAATTCTTTATAATGATTAACAAACATTCAGTAATAATCACATGGCGATGATGACGATTGTCATTATCGCAACAATCATTACTCTCATCTTCATTACTGTGTTTAATTTAAAAATTAAAAAAAAAAAAAAAATATATCGTCACCACAAATGCAAAACAACGTAACAACACTTTTTAGAATTTTACAGGAGAAGCAAAAAACGTTATTAAATGAAAAATATTTGCAATATAAAAGACTTTTGTGAAGTGTTAGCTTTAAAAACAGCGATAAATCCATTTCTGAAATAAAAAAGTCGTTTTTGTAAATATTTTTTGAGATATGTGGGTTACGTTTTTCGTGGAATCGTGTTTTGTAAAACAAAACGACGTAACATCACAAAGTTGAATAAATTGGTAATTTTTTTTTAAATAATTCAGCCATTCAGTAAGTACTGGACCGAGAGCCATGAAATTTGTAGTGGTTATAGCTAACGTATTTTAAGTTTGGAAGTTGGAGTCCAGCGGTTGAACGGGGGAGGCAGCAGAACCCCCCAAAGTAGGGCACCTTTTGAATACGAACACTTAAAACAATTGCCATTTTTTTTTTGTTTATTATCATATTTCTTAAAAAAATATATGCGGACAATGTGCTAGTAGCGGCCTAAAAACCTATTTAGTGGGTGTGGTTATCTCTTATACTTTCCGAGATAGAACCATTTTAAAATTTATAATTTAAAAATTTTACCGATTGCCGGCAAAGCCGAATTTATTCCAATTTATCTTAAACTAATTTCATTTGAAAATTATATAGATTTCTGATTTTTTTTTTAAAACAACAACAAACCGATATTTTGTTTTAGTCCGAAATCACATTATTTTAAAGTTAAAAATTAAAAAAAATATTTTTTTTTTGTACAAAGTACCAACACTCTTTTGACTCTAGATAAAAAGTTTCGTTTAGAACATGTTGATTGTTTTTACTAGTTTGAAAGCTCGTGTAGATGACTTTAAATCAAAAATAAAATTCGAGGCTTAAATATTGCGTCCGCCAACACCATCCAAAATTGGCTAATTTTGGCAGCCGCCTTTATTTTCCTTATAGTAAGGAAAATAACCCATTTTTTAGTTAAATTTAAATAAATTTAATGAAAATTCATGAAATTTTTTTTCAGTGTTGTAGCATCCTTGGGACAGTTAGAGAGATGAGAGTTAATTTTATAAAAATTTAATTTTGTATGGATGCTCCCTTCGGGAGTAACGAGAAGGAGTAGAACTGTTAGGAAAAATATTGGGTTCTAAAAATTAATGGGGGTCAATCTTCCATTGAACTTCTTTAGAAGCGACCCCGATGCAATCGTTGGTGCTTTTTTACCCTTTACCGACACTTTTTTGCCAAAACAATTGCCTAGGAGTCGCTTCTAGAGGGGTGCAATGTAACCAAACCCCCATTCAAGTTTACAAGCCAACAAAGATTTAAGCATACATGTTTTTAAAATTTTAGATTTTTTTCCATTCGTTTTTGGTTCTTAAACATTTTAAATGATTTAGGCTAAACATTTTAAATGATTTAGGCCGTTAAATTTAACTTTTTCATACAAATTTTGACATAAGGCTCCGTTAAATCGGCAGTTAGCATCTAACTTTTCATTGAGTAATCCGCCCTTAATACCATATTCGCATTTAGTAAAACTAGATACATTTTTCGTTTTTCCTATACAATTTATCTGTCAAAATAAAACGCCGTTTAAATTTGCCGTTTAACGTATGGAGAAAACGAATAAATAAACTAGTTTAAATGAATGCGAATATGGTATAATATCGTCAATATCTTCAAAAACAAAACTTAAGCATTTGCTTTGCATCTTTCAAAAAAAACTTCGAGATCTTCAAAAATTATTGAAAAAACCTTTATACTTAACATTTTTAAGAGTTCTTATAAAAGGTAAGGGTTTATCAACATATTTAAAGAATTTTGCTGTAGTAAAGATCCTAAAAAATAAAAGTTTTTGATCTCACTTGGTTAAAAAAAATATTTAGAACCCGAAGGTTTCTTTGTAAGAAAACGGGCCATGCATGATTTTTTTTTGTTAACTTAAAGTTTTACCTCAGAATCAAAGGGTTGGCTTTGGAAAGAAAATTTTGAAGTTTTAATATTATTTTAAGTTCTTGAAATTGGTTTTGGTATAGGAAAAGTTTTAGGAAGAAACGATACATTTTTAAAAAAATCTGTGTATTCTTAGGAAAAACTTTCCAATTGAACTGGTAAATTACACAGAATTTGAAACAGGATTCGAAAAACCTGCGGATCTAGCTATTTTCATTTACAAAAAAAAAATACCCCACGGAATTACTGTTAAAAAAACGACGTTTTAAAATTCAATTTCTCAAAACTAATTTTAAATAGAAGCTACGTTCTTTTTTAACAAAGCAAAACATTATGTCAATTCGATTACCAAAAATTCAAACTATTTTTACTACAACTGGAAAGTTTTGTTTACTTTTTGTATTAAAAATTTCCAGCTGTAGTAAAAATAGTAAAAAAGAGTAGATTGTCGTATCGTAATCGAACGTACCCAATAAATTAAAAGAAAAAATATTTGGTTAAAAAAACGATAAATAAAAAAAAATTATACAATTTTGGAAAAATTTAATAGATAAATTTTTTGAAAATTTTATGTAAATTTTAATCAAAAATATTTATTCAATTTGTATGGTGAATGTCTTAAATATTTATGCGATTTCAATATATAAAAATATATTGAAATATATTAATATTTGCTCGATTACATATAAATTGTGTGTGTAACACTGATGTTACGTTGTTTTGGTTTATGAAATGCATGCACTTGCTGATACGTTTTTTTGTTTATTGTTAATAAATTCGCAATTTTTGAACTTTGACTTCCAAAATTTTCCAGAGACATGTAGTTTAGTCAAATGCATCATAATCAATCAAAAACTCGATTTTGATTTTTTTTGTTGTTACGTTGTTTTGCATTTAAGGTGACGATATACATATTAAAAATGCCGCCAAGCGAAACGACTAGAAGAGACTATATAAACAGGGCAAAAAAAAAGAACACGACACTTGAAATGACGCATATATTTTTTTTACAAAACTAGCAACATTTCTTGATGTGCCACACCGTGGAAATTTGAATTTCAGATCGAAATTCAAATAGAAATATCCGATTTTGATTGGAAAATGTGGTAGATAAAAAAACAAGTTTTTAGTTTATCGGAGAGTCAATTTTTTGATTAGAATACATAAAGAGTGATGCCAACGTTATGTTTTACAAAAAAATAAAAACTCGACTTTAACCAAAAAATTGGTCCCACAGAGCATAGAACTTATTTTGTTCACAAAAAGATCTAAGATCTTCCCAAATTTTAAAGAATCCCTAGAACTATCTAAAGAGGCGAAATGTGTGATCTTGGACTTAAAGCTTTCCTGGAAAAGGACATAGAATATAGAGGAAAAGATGATACAAGTTGTTTATTGCTTTTTACTTCTGCACGAGAACCTTCGAAAGAAGGTGAGGTCTAAAATCGTACAGGATGTATGGTTTGGTAATTAGACCAATACTGATACCCTCGTGTGTGGATAAGAAATCATATCTTTGCAACATACAGAAAGTACAACGACTTGCGTGTTTTTGTGCTATTAGATTGACACTACAGACCAGCCTGTAATGTATACTAAACCTTCAGCCCTTGAACATCTACATCAAGAGCACAGAAGCAAAACCGGCTCCCAGGTTAAGAGAATTGCAAATGCTCATACAACGATCTTGAGGACACTCGATCATATTAGGTACGATGGGTGGGATGGAAATGAAACAGAAAATTGACTACATCTCACCGCAAATGAACTTTGATAAAACCTTTGAATTCCAAGTACCAACTAGGGAATACTGAGCGGAAAACTCAGTTATTACAGAGAATGCGATCTCAAATCTTGCGTACTGAAAGCCTTGAAATCTGGACCTCTTTTAGACTTCCGGACAAGTGTAGTGCTTTTCAGGCAGAGGGACTTTTGACAAAGGTGTATAGATAATTAAAACAGGAGAATTACTTCCCTGCGCCATAAATATTTTTGTGGATAGTCTCGCAGATCTGAAGCAATCAATCACTGTAAAATCGGTAACCATTTCGCCACGGAGATTAATCACGAATGGGCACATAGATGGATATGTAATTCAACACGTTAAATTTGGCCTTCTCTTAATCACAAGCGCACAAGTGAGCTGATTTCCTTTCCAAGAGGAGATTTTGCGAAGGTGATTGTTTGAAATACCGGACACTGCCTTGTATAAAAGCGCGCTGATTGGATTAATGTGCCGTCAAATGACTTTTTGTGGTGTTGCATGATGAGGAGGAGTTGTAAACTATAGAACATTTCCGGCACTTTCTGCTCAGAAACTTGCTTCACTGGAATCTAGGAAGCTGAACGATCATTCTGATTTCTCGGATGTAAAAATGCAATATCTTAGAAGTTAAAAAAGTATATCAAATTGGTTTAACGGCAGGGACTATTAAGGGAACCCCTACCGTCCCGTGGTATCAAAACAGACTTAAGAGTCTACGTGTGATGACGTAAACCATCCGCATCCACTTAAATCCTAACCTAACCCAGGAACTTTATACAGTCCCTTCGCTAAATCCGCCAGCACACAGTCAAGCTGACCTGGGTCCTTGGATACAGTGGGTTCGGCGGGAACGAATTGGCTGGTGAGTGTCCGAGGAAGTGCTCTGAGTCGATAGGGGAACAGGTTGAACCTGACAATTCGATTTCTTTAGCAGAGGTGATGAACAAAATTGACAGTATATTAGGAAGAAGGATGAACGATAGATGGATAACACATTGACTTTGTCGCAAAATATCTTACGGAATCGGGATGGTTTTAGATTTAGACATTTGTAGCAAAGGAGAGTAGTGAAATGACAATTAAGGAAATCACAATGGGCCTTATGGCCTTTTAGTGAATTTACCAAATGGCGTACGTCCAGCCAACATAACTCTGATTAATTAAAAAAAAAATAATACTTGTTCAAAAAATTTAAAACAAAAATACTTAACTACTCTTTAAGTTTGATCAATGGTTAAAATACAAAGTGTAAATTTCTAGACTGGTTTCAATATTTATTTTTTTCGCCTGTATGCACTTTGTTAATATTTCTCTTTGTTTTATGGTGTACACTCAAAAAGAAAACATAGTCTAAAATCTATAAATAAACAAAAATTAAAGGAAAAAATAAATCAAAATTAAACAAAGAGCTTAAAATCATATTTAAATAGACCCTAGGGTCTGTTGTAATACCACGGGACGGTAATGGGGTTTCCCTACTAGTCCCTGCCATTAAACCAATTTGACCTTTTACATCCAACAAATCAGATAAATCCCAGTGAAGCAAGTCTCTGACCAGAAAAGGCCGGGCACTGGCATGAAATTCCGACAAAAGTCATTTGACGGCAAATTAAACCACTCAGCTTGCTTTTCTATAAGAAAGTGTCCGGTAATTACAGCAACCACCGTCATAATCTCTCCTCCTCGAAGCGATATCAGCTCAATTGTGTTGAATCTAATGGATCCTTAAAACTTTTATCGAATCTCATTTTTGACTAACAAGGGAAGTATCTCAACCCTTATGAACCGATTTGCCTGAAACTTAAAATATATATAAATGAGACCATTTTAAGGTTGGGATGTCTCGGCTTATCGGCCATATCGGGCCATTAGGGGTTCAAAAAATAGGTCAAAAATTGGCGAAAAAATCGTTTTTTGGATTTTTCGGCCATTTCTTTCTAAGAAACTATATGATGTTTCCATATGAGAGGAAAGGTTTTTTTAATGGCTATCCAACGGTGGCATAACCTTGTAAAAATTCGGCTTCTTTAAATATTTTTCTCATGAAAATGTGTAAATTTTGGGGGGTATATATATGAAGACATATACCTACGATATCCATATGAATATAAAATATTCTTTATTAAATTTCAGTCGACACGTATTTTTGCTCTAGACGATATTCCTATTAGTTCGGGAGTTATCGAAATTTTCCCGAAGCTCCTCATTGTTTCATAAGGGGACAACGAAATTTTTAAACACTGATATGGCCGATAAGCCTAGACACCCCAACCTTAAAATCGTCTCATTTATATATATTTTAAGTTTCAGGCAAATCGGTTCATAAGGGTTGAGATACTTCCCTTGTAAGTCAGAGATTTTTCTCAATCAACCATTTTCCTTTAAAGTCAAAATTAACTACAGACTTTTCTCGTTGAGTGTTTAAATTTTTCTCTCTGTTGTATTTTTGTTAATAATTATTTGAGGTAGTAGCAGGGGGTATTTATGTCGCTCACCAGAAAAAACTTTAACCGGTGGGATTAAAAGAATGATGGTTGAAAGAGGAATTGAATAAAAAAGGGATTTTGGATTTCTTTAAAATAAACACTTTTGTATTGTTTTAAACAAAAAAAAATTATGTGTTTCACACTTTTAAGATGTTAATGATTCAATATATTTTATAAAAAATTATTAAAATTGCAAATAAAGTACAAATTTCATGATTTTAAAAAAATCCCAAAAAAAACATTTAATCCCATCCAGACTTCAGTTGAGAGGAAAAATTGAGAGCTGAGAGAGACACAATCTCTTATCTTTCTTTCTCTATGGTAGTAGCGGCAGTTTGGTCGGTCGGTTAGATGGTTTTAGTTGGTTGTTGTTTCATTTTGTTTATTTTTTTTTATTAGTTGTTTGGTATAAGTATCCGATTTCCCTCTATTACTTTAACCTCAAAGTGCAGCAACTTTATATATCAGCAACAGAAGTTAAAGCAGCAGCTGCTGCAACAGCAAAAACAAAACAGCATAATAACAATTCATCTAAAAACCAACTTTGCATGCCATCCGTCCAAAACAATATCAACAACAGCAACTAGTACGACAGTTACAAAACCAATGCAAAAACCCAAACAACTAACAATCTACCAAATGTAGTTTATAAGCAGGGATGAACAACTAGTACGAGGTACAGATTACGCCTATCGAACTATCCTTTAAAGAAACTGAACTACACATTGTGCCAATACGTAGCAAACGTTCACGGTTTGTTAAGAAATTTGGCACTGTAGTTTCGATTTGACTCGAGAATCTTCAGAAACTATACGGAAACAACCTCGTCTCTTTAATATGGGTACCAGGACCTAAGGAAGTAAACGGGAAGTGGAAAGCTGATGAGTTTCCAAAGCTGAGTGCGGATGGGTTAGAAACTTTTGTTCATATTGAGCCCCACGTTTCAGTACTACAGATCGAGAAGTGATTACCAATGTATTTTAATATTGAACAAAAAGTGGAGAGAGTTATGCACAATTTGAACTAACAGAATAATCTCAAACTTCAGAATAACTCGCTACCTACTTTCTCTTAATAGAATGGCTACAGGACCCTACCTAATTGCTTTCCACGCAAGAACGATTGGACTCACCACTGATTCCAATTGAAGAAGGTGTTATAAACCGAACACGTATGAAAAAGTTAACAGCATTTTCCAGGCATCGCGAACTAGTATTAGGCAAATCAGAACTCGAGAATCTGGAAGAAACACAGTTATGGACCTTATGACAGTTAAAGTGTTTGCGAACCGCGTTTCATTCTCGTCGCTGGAAGAACTTGTGGTAAAGCCATGGACCAGCCGGCTATGCGAGGAGTTCAATATGTTCATCTTCACCACCCCGTCCCTAATATAACCTTTTATTTCGCAAAAACCTGAATTTTGAACGATGATGCCTTTCTCCTAAGAATTCAAACAAAATAATGTCAGATCGAAAAATTGCATACAGTTGGGCAGTTAAATTGGCCACACATCGCGAGCTAGTATTAGTCAAATCAGAACTCGATAATCTGGAAGAAATCACAGTTATGGACTTAAGGTCAGTTTAACTGTTTGCGACACGCGTTTAATCCTCGTCGCTGTGGGAACATGAGGTATAGCCATGAACCAACCTGTCTATGGGAGGAGTTCAATATGCTGATCTTCATCACCTGCTTTTCTCCAAAGAATTCAAACAAAATAATGTCGCATCTCTTATGGGATTCATTAAATCTTAAATTTATTTTTCTTTAAAATTTTAAACAAATTTTGCTGGCCCTCCTTCCATTAGAGATTGTTCATTTCGAATTGCATTCGCATTGAAATAATCCAACAAAACAAAACAAAAAAAAAAAAGAAATAATAATGTCATGTTATGTTTAAGACTTTGCAACAAAAAATAAACTAAAACTAGTCGCTAGGTTTTGTTGGTTTGTCGTTTGGCTGGTTAGTTGTTATTACTCGTAGTATGCAGTTTAAGCCGGTTGTTAATTGTGGCGGGTTTGAAATTGTGTATTTGAAATGCACATTAGGGTGGGTATACAAATTTCAAAATGCAAAATAATCAAGCAATGTCCGAAAGACTGTGCAAAGCACGATGCAGACCAAACTGAACTAAAAAGACCCTGGAAAATTAGCAGGAATATAGGTTGGAATGAATTTCTTTAAATACAGTAGAAAAAATTCACATTTTTGACCCAAAATTCGTTTGACCACCAATTTTTTGTAAACAAAGAAAATATGTTACTGTTTATTAATATTAGTACACTTAAGTGTATGGTGATGAGATAAAATAATTTAAATTTTTTCTTTGTTTACAAAAAATTGGTGGTCAAACGAATTTTAAGTCAAAAATGTGAATTTTTCTACTTCATTTAAAAAAATTCATTGTTTGTTTGGGTTGTTTGAAGAATTAGGTAATAATTGAGTAAAAACTATTGGACCATTTTTTAAATATTTAATGTTTGAACTTAGAAAAAATCGACTTAGTTATATTTTTAAAAAAATTTCTTTAAAATGTCTATAAATAATTTAATTTTAACGACCGACCCTCGTAGCACATTTATTATTTACTCAATCAGAACGCTATCAAGCTTAAATTTATGCTTTATAAATTACCTACATAATATATTTTTTTTTTTAAATTATACTGGTTTGATTATAATAACGTTGAGTATTATACAATAGAAGCGTTACTAATTAGTTATACTATAGAAACGTTTCTAATCAGTTGACAACCAGTGATCGATTCTAAGACATTCTAAGGATGTGCTTCGTCCATCTATGGTAGACACGGTACATTTTAAAATAAAAGCGATAGACTCCTGAAATTTGGCACATACTTATATGTCTTATCGTCATACTTACAATTAGATGTCTTATGTCTTATCGTTCGAAAATGGGTAAAATCGGACAAAATCAAGGGGGAAAGTTCCCCCTTGAAAAAAGGAAAGTTCCTCCTTGAAAAAAGGTAAAGGTTTTTATATTTTTGTTAAGCAAATAAAACATTTTTATGCTTAAGGAAGTTCTAAGTTCTGCACTTGGACTCAGGAGATTTGAAAATGTATTTTTTTTTAATCGCCCCACTTTTGTGGGCGTGGACATTAGAAAATAATTAATATTGCGATAGAAATGTATAACTTTAGTACAAAAAGGTGTACCCAAGGACCCAAAAAAAGACGCCACGCCAAAAAAAATATTTTTATTTTTGGTAAATGTTGGAGGGTATACAAAATTCGGCACAACTGAATTTAACACTCTCCCTTGTGTTTTGTACTTTTGTTGAGCCAATGAAACATTTTTATGGCAAATGAAGTTCAAAGTCTTTTACTCCCAGAAAAATAAGATAATGCCTTTTGATTTGGTCCGCCTCTTTTGTGGGCGTGGTTAGGAAAGCATTTAAATTAAAACAAACTTGTATAACCTCAGAAGATGAGACTTTTTCTATACGAAAAATTCCTTAGAATCTAAGACTTCTTTTCTATAATTCGAAAAATGTTTCGGAATCTGAGACTTTTTCTATACGAAAAATGTCTAAAAATCTAGGTCCTTTTCTACACGAAAAATGTCTCAGAATGTAGGAATTTTTCTATACGAAAAATGTCTAAAAATCTGAGACTTTTTCTATACGAAAAATGTCTCAGAGAATTTTTTTTATACGAAAAATTTTTCAGAGTCTGACCTTTTCTATGCCAAAAATATTTCAGAATCTCAGACTTTTTCCATTCGAAAAATATCTCAGAATCTGAGACATTTTCTATACGAAAAATTTCTCAGAATCTGAGACTATTTCTTGACGAAAAATTTCTCAGAATCCGAGAATTTTTCTATACAAAAAATGTCTCAGACTCAGAGAAGTTTTATGTATGTCTCAAAACCTAAAACTTTTTCTATATGAAAAATATCTCAGAATCTGAGACTTTTTCTATAAGAAAAATAATTTTTCTATAGAAAAATGTCTCAGAATCTGAGACTCTTTTATATGAAAAATGTCTCAGAATCTGAGACCTTTTCTATACAAAAAATGTCTCAGAATTTGAGACTTTTTCTATTTGAAAAATATCGAAGAATCTGAGACTTTCTATAAGAAAAAAATGTCTCAGAATCTGTGATTTTTTCTATAAGAAAAATGTCTCAGAATCTAAGACTTTTTCTATACGAAAAATGTGTCGGAAACTGGGACTTTCTATACAAAATTTTATTCAGAATCTGAGACTTTTTCTACACGAAAAATGTCGCAAAATTTTAGACTTTTTCTATACGAAAAACTTTTTTATATGAAAAATGTGTCCGAATCTGAAACTTTTTTAAAGAAAAATGTGTCAAAATCTAACATTTTTTCTATACGAAATTTTTTTTAGAATCTGCGACTTTTTCTGAATCTGAGACATTTTCTATACGGAAAATGTCTCCAAATCAGGGGCTTTTTCTATTTGAAAAATATCAAGGAATCTGAGACTTCTTCAATACAAAAAATATTTCAGAATCTGAGACTTTCTATATGAAAAATATTTCAGAATTTTATATTTTTCATTAAGGCATAATTTCTTTTATACAAAAATCAGAATTAGACGTTATCTATACGAAAATTGTGTTACAATCTAAAACTTTTGCTATGTTTTATTACAACAGTTTTTTTTTATAAATTTATGCAGTATAAGACTTTGAAATTTGTATAATACTTTGTTGATGTACAAATCCACGATTAAGTATAATACTGACCTTTTTTTAATAAGTCCACGATTAAGTATAAGACTTTAAGAAATTAAAGCCTATTTTATTTAACCTTTGTTGTTTTTATACATCCACTATTATGCTTAAGACGTTGGTATTTCTTATAAATATATGACTTTGGTTTCTTATAAATGTATGGTTTTATAAATCCTAAATTTAGTTTAAGGCGTTGGTGTTTTCTGTAATCCACGATTATTAAGAAACCAACTACAATTGTATAAATACACAATTGTATAAAAGACTTTGGTATATAATTTGGGGATTTTAAAAATTTGTGGATTTATATAAAACCTTAAAACTTTTTCGGAACAATGAACTTTTTAAATCTGACTTGACTGGCTTTTAAATGGACTTTGCATATCCCTCTTGTTTAGGCATGTACAACCCATGCACAACTCATAAAGCTTGGAAATTTTTATAAATCTAGTGTTAATTATAAGAGTTTGGAACATTTTATGTATATGATATAAGAGTGGGTTTTTTTGTATAAATTCACGATTTAGTAATATAAGTAATTGTAAGATTTATAAATTAACGATTAAGTATAAGACTTTTGTGTTTTTATAAATAACTATTTGGTATAAGACATTCAGCCTTACCATAGAAAAATAAAAAATATTTAAAATCAGCTTTCAATTTTATTTCCATACAAATTGTTTTTGTTTTTAAAATCGACTTTCAAAAAATGTATTGAAAATTTGAAATTTAAAATAAAACTTTTGTTAAAATAGAATTTTTGTTTTCTTGTGGTACGGGCCATTGATTACGAAAATTGAAACCGCGGTTTTCAGTTCTTTACTGTTGTTGCAAAACTCTAAGTATAAGACAATTATTTTTTGAAATCCAAGTTTCAGTATAAAAATTCGTTTTTTTTTCAAATTCAAAAAACATTTAAAGATTTTTTTAAAAGGACATTGAGGGGACTACTTTTCACCTTGCAGAAAATGTTTATAAACTCATTTGAAATTACTAGCTGGCACTGAATTAAGTACCACCCTACTTTAAATCCAGATTTACAAATACATATATTTTTAGGCCTTTTTGTTATACAAAATTTATGTGTATAGTATATTGTTAAATTAAAATATGTCTAAGCCATACAGCGGGAAATAGGCGTTACTAGTATTTTTTATTTTTTTATTTTTAATACAAGATTCTTTTTGATTTTAATCAAGTGTTTTTCTTTTTAGTATTTTTTTTTTCTGTTGCTGCAAAACCAAACTGCCAACTAAAAAGAAATTATTATAATTATTAGTAATAAAAAAACATTACAAAACCCCCAATGTTTGGTTAGGCCAAAACCAGTAGTTAAATATGTCGTGATTCGAAAATAAAATACAGCTTTTGATGGGAAATTATTAACAAATATTATAGTAGAAGATGATTGAAAAACTATGCACTATATAATTTCAGGTTGAGGAAATTTAAATTGATTTAATGGGAATTTTGTGTTAGTAATTTTTAAAATTTATTAAAATATTTGATTAAAGCAAATGGGTTTAAAATAAATTTAAAGGAGTATAAATGCGATCCAATTATTTTGCAATAGATCTTATACTTCAAAATATTTTGTTGAGTCTAATTGTTAATCATATATTAAAAAAATCTTATACAAATGTATAAATCCACGATTTAGTATAATAATAAATTCAAGATTAAATAAAAAACCTTACACATCCGCGTTTATGTATAAGACTTTTCATATCCACGATTAAGTATAACACTTTCTAAATACGATTAAGAATTATAGTTTTTGAATCCACGATTTAATATACAACTTTATCCATCTGCGATTTAGTATAAGACTTTGCTTTAATACTTTATCAATCCACGAATAAGTATAATACTTTCCACATCTACAATTTAGTATAAGACTCTTTAAAACCTCGGTAAAAATTTATAAATACATGATTAAGTATACAACTTTATGATTTCATGATAAATTAAAAGACTTTATGATCCTACGATTTAGTATAAGACTTTTAAAATCCACGATTAGGTAAAAGTATTTAAAATTTTACATTTGTTTAAGAACTTTGTAAAACCTCCAATTCGTATAAGATACTTTGAATATATATAGAATTATATGTCGTGAATGCACGATTTAATAAAAAACTTTATTCATCTGCGAATAAGTATAAGACTTTGCTCTAAGATTTTATGATTCAACGATTATCTAAGATTTTATGAATCCACGATTAACAATACTTTCTAAATCCAGAATTTAGTATAATACTCTAAAAAATTGCGGTTAAACTTAAAAATTTATAAATACATGATTAAGTATAATACTTTATGATTTCACGACAAACTATAAGAGATTATGATCTTACGATTTAGTATTAGACTTTTAAAATCCACGATTAGGTAAAAGTATTTAAAATGTTGTATTTGCTAACGAACTTTGTAAAACCTCCAATTCGGAAAATTCACTTTGAATAAATGATTAAATATAAAACTTTATTGAACCATAAGACTTATTAAATCCACGATTAACCCTAGGATGTCTGACTGCCTGGGCAGTGCTAAGTGACTCCACTGGGCCTGGCGAGGCCCTTACAATTTTTTCCCCTTTTAAGATTTTAATTTATTGCTGGGATTGTGTAGCGTGTAGAAGACTTGTACCACACTTATTGTTAATGCGTGGCTCAGACTTGGGCGTGGGCGTGGGGTGTTGGTGGGTGTTAATGGCGACTACTCAAAATCAACATGGGCCTCGAAAAGCCCAGTTGAACATCCTTGGGTTAAGTAAATGTATCTACGATTACGTATAAGTTTATAAATCATTAATCTTATACTAAGTCTTACAGTTAATCACTGATTAATGAAGTTCAATATTTTATCATTAAATCAAAAAGACTTATACTAATTGTAAGTTTTACATAGTTTCTTAGCAAATGGGAATTTTTAAATACCTTTACCTGATCGTAGATTTTAAGTCTTTTACTTAGTCGTAAAACATAAAGTCTAATAATTTGTCGTGAAATCATAAAGTCTTATACTTAATCATGTATTTATAAACTTTTAAGTTTCACCGCAATTTTTAAGAGTCTTATACTAAATTCTGGATTTATAAAGCATTTTTAATCGTGGATTGATGAAATCTTAGAGCAAAGTCTTATACTTAATCGCAGATGAATAAAGTTTGTTATTAAATCGTGCATTCAAGAAATAACATTTTAAAGTGGACTTATAAAGTGTTATAAATAATCGTAGATATAAAAAAATAATTAATCGCGTTTGTAACTATTAACTTAAATGTTTATTATAGAGTTCATAATTTATAATACCTAATCGTGGATTTATACAGTCTTATACAAAATCATGGATATATAAAGTCTTATACTTAATCGGGGATACACAATGTATTATATTTGATAAGGGATTAATAAAGTCTTATACTTGATTAGGGATTTACAAAGTTTTATTGTTAATGGACGTGTTAAGTCTTATAGTTAATCATGAATTGTTCCAGTCTTATACTTATGTACCTCAAAATATTTTAACCATATACTTATTAACTTTTCCTAATCTTTCAACATTAATATTAATTTAAATAGGGTTATTTACAAAATTTTAAATAGAATACAATTTAAACCTAATACATTTATAAGCCACATAATAATTTATATTTAAAACCTCATCATAAAAACCTCATATATGAAATATTTTATAACATAAACTTTTTACACTTCACTTCAACACATCACAGGAGGAGAATGTAAATTTTTCTAATTTATAATATTTTAAATGATGAAATATGTTGTTTTCTATGTGTTCTACTTTATGGAGAAGGTGCAGGCAAAGGATGATCGAAAAACCAACAGAAAATATGTTACACAAAAAAAATAATATAAGAAACTTTTAGTAGTTTTCAGATACTAGAATATTAAAGTATAGGAATATTGTTGTATAAATATTATATGCATGTGTATATTTTTTGATAATCTAAAATGAAATATGATGAAAATGTTCAAGATCTCAAATTTATAGTGTATAAAATTCTGTTAAGTGGAATATTAAACACCCTTCTAGATTATTAGTGGATTTTTCAAAATACTCGATTTTGATTTTAAAAGTTTTTTCATTTATTCGTAAATTTATAGTTTTATACTTAATTACAAATTTATAAAGTCTTATACTTAATAGGGGAGGATTCATAAAGTTTCTAAGATATTCATGGATAACTAAAATCTTATACTTAAACTTGGATCTATAAAGCCTTTTATTTAATAGTGGATTTATAGACATTTACATTTAAAATTTATAATGTAACATATTTGATTTATAAGAACTTTTGTTAGGCATAACTGAGGATTCCCAAATACCTTTTACTTATACAGGGATTCATGATGTCTTATATTCGAATCGATCGCGAATTTATATACTTATACTTACTAGTAGACTTATAAAGCTTTATACATAATGGTGGATAATAAAAACTGTATACGTAGTCGTTGATTTATAAAGTCTTATACTGAATCGTTAAAGAAAATAGTCTACCCGTGGATTTATAGCGTTGTTTTTAATCGTGTTATACTTATACTTAGTCTTATACTTAATCGAGGATATATAACGTCGTATAACTAATCACGAAACTATAAATTACTTGAATCGTGATGAAGTCGTATATTTAATTATAGATTTATAAAGTTTTAATCAAAATTGTGAATTTTTAAAACTGTTATATGGAATCGTTGATTTATAAAGTCTTACAAATAATTGTGGATTTATAAAATATCTACAGAATCGGGGATTTATTAGCAGTTTTACAAAATCATGTATTTATCAAGTCGTATAAAAAATCTTAAATTATAAAAGGCTAATGATATCTCCTTTTTTTCAAGCGCTTGTACAAGGGTTTTTCTACGATAATTGTGATACTAGTAGAATTATAAAGCCTAATGCATAATCGTGGATAAAGAAAGTTGTATATGTAATCCTTAATTTATAAAGTCTTATACATCATCGTAAAAGAAGAAAAAAGTCTATCCGTTGATTTATAGTATTGTTCTTAATCTTAAATACAGAAAGTATTGTACTTAATCGAGAATATAAAAAGTCTTATACTCAATCGTGAAACTATAAAATTTTATACTTAATCCATGATTTTTCAAGTGGAGTACTAAATAATGGATTAATAATAAGTGCTTTGCATAATTGTGGATTTATAAAGTCTTATACTAAAGAGTGAATTCATAAAGTAAAATAGAAAATTATGGATTATATCTTAATTTAAGCGCTTGCATAGGGGTTTTCTACGACAATTGTGATATCTTTAAACAACAATTTTGAATTGATCAATATTATCGAAGCAAAATCTGTGAATAATTAAAGAGTGCTTGAAAAAAAGAGATCATATACCCTTTATGCGTTATACATTATACCAGACTTACAAAGTAGTATACTCATCGTGGATTTATAAAGTTTAATATTTAGTCAGTCTTTTAATGATTTGTGGACTTATAAAGTCTTATACTTTTACGTGCATTTATAAATTTGTAAACCCAATCGTGGACTTATAATTTTTTTTATTTATTTTTAGTAGTGAATTAATAAATTCTTAAACCCAATCGTGAATTTATAAAGTCTAATACTTAGTCATTAATTTATAAAGCCTTATATTTATTGATATATTTATAAATCATTTATTTTTAAAAAATAATTTTAAAAGTCTTATACTTAGTCGTGAATTTATAAAGTCTTATATTTAAAACTTATTTATTGTTAATAGTGGATTTAAAAAGTGTTATACTTAATTTAAGATTTGTGAAGTCTTATACTTAATCGTATACCTCTTATATCGTGAATTTAAAAAGTTAAATACCTAACAGTAGATTTCTGAAGTATTATACTTAATCGTGGATTTATTATGCTTTTTATCTCTTATACCATAAACTTATAAATACTTCTACTTATCAGTAGATTTATAAAGTCTCGTACTTAATTCTGAAGTTACAATTTTATACTAGGTCGTGAATTTATAAAGTTTTATACTTAATCGTGGATTTATAAGGTCATAAACTTAAGAGCTGATTTATCAGAATAAATAGTTTATAGGGAATTTATTACCTCTTGTACCAAGTTACGTATTTATAAAAGTTTCATACTTAATCGGCTATTTATAAAGTCTTATACCTTTTCGTGAATTTATTAAACTATGCGTAATAGTAGATTTATAAAGTCATATATTTACTCGAGGATTTATCAAATGTTATACCAATAAGTAAATTTATAAAGAACTAAAGAATATTGTGAATTTATAAAGTCTCTTACTTAATCGTGGATATTAATAGATGCATTTATTAAGTCTTATACTTAATCAAGGATTCATAAAGTCTCCTAATAAATCATTGATTAACAAGTTTATTTAATCGTGGACTTATGAAGTTTTATACTTAATTGTGTATTTATAAACTCTTATACTCGTCGGAAAACTTTAAGCTTTTCTAATGTTTATAAAATTTAAATTGTTTTAGTTTTAGGTAATGGCTAAAAATTTAAAAATATCGAATTTCAAAAACATCATCTCAAAATAGCATAGGCCTCAATAATGTACATATGTAATTTTATTAAAGTTAAATTAAGTTTATATCTCAAGATGTTTCCAAAAACTTACAAATTCTATACTTGCTCATCATTATGGTTTGTAGGGTATAAAAACCATAAATACTCATAATCAAATTTTGACGTTGAAATAAAGTTGCTTTAAGGCAAAAATCATGTTTCCTTTTTTTTCAAATGTTATTATTTTGGTAGATATATATTTGGTTTTTGTTCTATATAAACATATGCAGATGTAACATTAACATCAAGTATAAGATGATTTTTTGGGGCAAAGAAAATAAAAATAATAATAAACAAATTTTTCATTTTGTTTTCAAATTTTTGATGGTAGATTTTGTTACACATCTAAGTGTTAACAAAAAAATTTATAAATATATATTTTGGGTCTTAAGACACACTTTGAATAAATTGAATATAAAAAATAACTTATACTTAATTGTTAATATAGAAACAAAATAAGTCTTATACTTAAGTACGGTTTTATGAAAATAGCAAGGATATAATCAAAGCCGGGATTTTCTTTAAATAGAAAACTCTTATACTTAATGGTTTTAATGTTAAAATGTAAAAGTCTTATACTTAATTTTGTTTTTAGAGAAAACAAGATTTATAGCAAATATGAAAGTCATATACTCAATCATAGATAAATTTAAGTTTTGCTTTTGTACTTAAACGAGAATTCATTGAAAGATACTGATCGTAGATTTATAAAAATTGCTAAATCATATAGTTAATTTATTAAAACTAACTAACTTTACACTAAATCGTAAACTTATGAAATACTAAAGACGTAGTGAAGTCATTTCTAAAAAGAACAAAGCTTTATACTAAGCCATGGATTTTTGAAAATAATCTAAGATTCATTAAATATCAAACTCTTATACTTAACTGTTAAACTTTATGCTTAAAGGTTTTAATGTTCAAATGTAAAAGTTTTATACTTAATCTTGTTTTTATAGAAAACAAGATTTATAGTAAATACAAAAGTCCTTTACTCATTCATAATTAATTTAAGCTCTACTTTTATACTTTAATATGATTTCATTAAAACATAAGTATCGATAATTTATAAAAATAGCAAAATCTTATACTAAATTTATTAAAAATTGCAAAGTTTTTCACGTAATCGTAAAATAATAAAATACTAAAAAAGCTGTTGCGTCTTTTGTAAAAAGACCAAAGTCTTATACTCAGTCAAGGATTTAAAAATTAATCTTAAAATGCATTAAATACCCAATTCTTATACTTAATTGTGAATGTCTTATAATTAATGGTTTAAATGTTAAAATTAATTAATTTTGTTTTTATAGAAAACAAGACTTAAAGGAAATTTAAAAGTCTTATACACAATCATAGAAAAATTTTAGCTGTATTTTTATACTTAAGTGTGTTTTCATTAAATAATAATTATCGAAGATTTATAAAAATAGCAAAATCGCATACTGTATTCATTGAAATTGCAAAACTTTAACTTAATCGTAAAATAAAAAAATACTTAAGACGCTGTTCCGTCATTTGTTATAAGTTCAAAATAAATAATAAAATAATCTTGAATTCATCAATTCAATTTTGTAAAACGTAACGCGCCGCGTTGTCAAAATTTCTTTGTAATTTGTTTTTGTTACAACAATAAATTGTATTGAAATTTTGACAACGCGGCGCATTGTTTGTTAGAAAATTAGGCCATAAATATCAAACTCTTATACTTAATGGTGAATTTATAAGACACCAAATTTTTTTTACTATATTCAGGATTAACAAAAATAAACTCTTATACTAATGTCAGATTCCTTAATTTCCAATAAGCTACTAACGGGATTATTTATCGGATACTTCTGTCTATTTTTAAATCCAAAAGTATTCTTTAGTTGACTGTTATTTTTGTTTATGTATAAAAATTTCAAAGTCTTATACTCAATAGAGAATACAGAAAAATACACATTCTTATTTAATCAATGATTGATAAAATTAAAAAAAATCTTTTGCGCTTTATTTGAAAGTCTTATACGTTTAATATATGACATAATTTTACTCCTATGCAATTTATTTTCAGTGTTCAAGTAGGAGTTCTGAAAGAATCTCACTTGTATTTTTGTACCTTTTATACTAATAATAGCAGCCTTATGGGATAAATATTTATTCCTCATATATAAACAAAAAAAAAATAAACAAAAGAATTGACTTTTATGTTTTTATAAATAAAAATTTCAAAGTTTTATACTCAATAGAGAATTAAGAAAAATACATATTTTTACTAAATCAAAAATTGATAAAAATATCAAAGTCCTATACGTTTAAGAATTGACTTATATGTTTTTATAAGTAAAAATTTCAAAGTCTTATACTTAAAAGAGAGAGCCCCTATGCTCCACAAGAGGAAACGAAGAAGAATACTTAATAGAGAATTAAGAAACATTCATATTTTTACTAAACCAAAAATTGATAAAAAATATCAAAGTCTTATACGTTTAAGCTATAATATAAAATGACTCCTATTCAATTTATTGCCAGTGTTCAAGTAGGAGTTCTTTGGTTGCAGCATGGCGAAATATGAGCTGCAAGAATCTCACTTATATTCTTTGACCTTTTATTCTAAAGCCATAATCAGTTAAGAAGGTAGGTAATGAAGTAGTGAGGTAGAGCCTTATGTGATTTTCAATAAGAAAAAAGAGTGTAGATTTTTTTTTAAATTTGTGTGTTATTCATACACATTGAATTTTGACATAAGCGTAAAAAGTAGAGCGAGGTAGAGAAATTCTATTCTCAACAGATTTTGTTTACGTCTCTCTACTATTTAGTCTTATGGAAAAATTCAATGCGTATGAAGAACACACAAATTTTAAAGTTATCTGCACTCTTTTTTCTTATTGAAAATCACATAGGGCTCTACCTCACTTCTAAACTGATTATGGCTTAATAATAGCAACCTTACAGGACAAATATTCATTCCTCACATAGAAACACAAATAAATAAACTAAAGCATTGAGTTATCTGCGTTTATTAATAAAAATCTCAAAGTCTTATACTCAATAGTGAATTGAAAAAAAAGACACATTTTTATTTAATCAAGCATGGATTAAAATATCAAAGTCTTATACGGTTTATTTGAAAGTCTTATACGTTTAAGCTATAACATAAAATGACTCCTATTCAATTTATTGTCAGTATTCAAATAGGAGTTCCTTGATTGCAGCGTGGCGAAATGTGGGCTGCAAGAATCTCACTTATATTTTATGGTCCTTTTATATTTACCATAACATCCTTATAGAATAAATATTCATTATTCATATATAAACTAAAATAAATAAACAATAGCAACAAAAATATATGTTCTTATACCAAAAAAAAAAGCAAAAGAATAATAACATCAAAATGTATTTGTTAGTTTACGTTAGTGTTAAAGATTCTTATCTCTAAAAGAGAATGTATAATTTATTGTATAGTATCTATGTAGAAAAAATGCTAAATTTTTTTTATAAAAATAACAACCAAAAGATATTTAATATGCAACACACATATTTAGCAATGATCCATCATACCAACGAACTAAACCAAATGACCGACCAACTGAGAAAACTAAATACAAAAAACTACAAAAAAATTTTTTGCTCTAAAACACAGAGTTGTTGAATTAATATTTTTATAAAAAAAAGTACCAAAATATGGTACTTTTTTAAGGTGAAAAGTGGTATATCATAGGGTAGAGGGGTAAAACAATAAATTTAAGTCAAATTTTTTATTGTGAACTAAAATATAAAAAAAAAAAACTATCAGAGGAATATTTTTTTTTCATAAATTTTTAAAAACATATTTGGCACAATTTACAAAAAAATACCAAAATGGTACTTTCTTATGCTCCATATTTAAATTTTTACGGAGCAATTGCTGAAATTCTGAGCGATCCTTTAACATCGGATTATACAAAAGTCTCAAATTTGACCCTTCATAAAAGGCCCCAAAAAGTACCAAGTTAACCTTTCCATCTCCACTACTTACAACAGAGCTAACATAAGAATATTTCCCAAACAAAACCCACCAACAATATTAGTATTCAAGTTGAATACAAACATATTAGAAAATATTGTATAGTTTTGGGAAGTTAAAGTTTGTGAATATTAAAAATATTTATACCCACTCATGATGAGAAAAAAAATTGGAATAAAACAAAAAAAAAAAAAAAACAAGGATTAAAAGGAATATGAATAAAAATTACAAATAAAAGTTATGGAATACGGCAAATTAGAAAGACTATAAAGTGATTTTATGATAGGGGTGATTATAAATAAGGCATTCCGTTTATAACTAATACATATCGAATTGTTATACATAGTAACAAAAAAGGTTATTGCGTTGACAAAAAAATAATTGAAATACAATTTCTTATCACAATTAAATTATAATAATTATAATAATTATTTGTTAAATTGATTCAATTTTGATTGATACAAAACTATTTAGATGTAATACAAGCAGCAATGAGTAAAAAAAACGAGTATTTGTCTAGGCATATTCTAATAATGTGGTGGTTGTATGGTCTAAGGTGACGACCAGTCTGTGTTGGTTATGGTATGAATAAGGCAGAAAAACATTCGCGGTTCGATTCCAGACTGGGTTTAAGATTTTAGTAAAAATTCACATATAACAAAAACAACTACCATTAACAAAACAAACCGACATTTAAAATACTACTGATGATAACACTATAACTGGAAGTGTTTGAAACCGGTTTGGGAAACTAGCAATATCTACATTTTTTAGAAATTAAATTTTCTTCTCCATTTTTCATCTTAAACCCTTTTGATCATTTTTATATAAATGATTTTTTTATTTTTCATACATCATTACTAAAAATATTTTTTATTTTTATCTCATTCCAGGTATGTAAGCTTTAAAAAACTTGCGCAATCTACTATAAATTAAAAAAAATAGGTAAGATTTAAATTAAAATAAAACAATTATTATACACAAAGAAAATTGTTTTTTCCAATGAACGACCTTCATAGTATTTATGAACAAATTCATACAATTTATTAACTTTTTCATAATACTTATAAACTTTTTCATAATATTTATGAAAAATGTTAATTAGTTCTTAAATTTCACATATTCTTATTTCTTCATAAATACTGTGAAAAAGTTTATAAATATTATGAAAAAGTTAATAAATTGTATGAATTTGTTCATCAATACTATGAAAGTCGTTAATTGGTTAATTTTTTTGTGTATGTTTTAAACTTTTAACATTAAAAAAAGACAAGGGAAGCACGAAAAATTACTTTTGTGAAATTCGGCGATTGCCGGGAATATTATGGCTTAAAATTTTCTGATTACGCAAAAAATTTAAATATAGCGGAAGGAATCATAACACTGTGCGGCAGCCCAAATCGGCTGGAATTCTGCTTATAGGGAAAATTTATGTCGGTCAAAAAAATGTTATACGTGTCCCGGAGTTTCGCTGGGTTAGCTCTAATAATCGAGATATATAAATTTGAAGTTATAGGGGAAATTGTAGTTTTTAGTGCCTTTTTCTTACATTTTGACCATCTAAATGTCCGAATATCGCAAAGTAATGTTCAGCAAAGTTGTAGCCGGCG
The DNA here is from genome assembly GCA_963921195.1 of Pegoplata infirma. NCBI lineage: Eukaryota > Metazoa > Arthropoda > Insecta > Diptera > Anthomyiidae > Pegoplata > Pegoplata infirma. The sequence continues at coordinate 30,886 of CAWUER010000424.1, read as the reverse complement.
TTGACCTAAATAACTTCGCTGAATATCACTTCTCGATTTTCGGACATTTAGATGAAGTTAGTAAGTATCGTATAGGAAAATTGTAATTTTTTGTACATTTTTCGTTAATTTTGACCAAATAAATGTCCGAATATCGCGAAGTGATGTTCGAAAAAGTTGCAGCTGTCGTTAAAATTAATAACTTTGCTGAACGTCAGGTTGCGATATTCAGACATTGTGATGATCAAAATTTTATAGGCTCAGTTTTCAAAACGATATTAACTGTATTGGATACGACGGTTTCAAAACTGGTATTAACTTTTTTCTGACAGTTTTACAATCCCAAAATCGTCTTTCGCTTTTTTGATGCAAGATCAGTGTTGGTAAATATTGACTCACAAATATGCCAAACATAGCCTATTTTCGAAGTTTTTCGAAGACTACATCTACCAAAAAAAAAAAAAACATTTGCCAGATTTGAAATCAGCGTACCCCAATTACACAAAATTTACTACCAATAAAATATAATAAAATTGAAACGCTTTTAATGTAATTTTTATTAAACTTTTATAAAATTTGTAATATATATGATAAGCTTTTTTTTAACATATATTTTATTTGTACAGTTATCTTTTAAATTATTTTGCCAACTTGCCTCAATAATGCCTTTATGGCGCTGAGGCCAAATTGAAATTTGTAATACCCTAGTAAAAATATTATGCTAATTTTACTAAATAGATCTAATTTGATCCGTAAAATGGTTGTATCAAATAATATCTAATTGTATTACTTTAGATCAAAAAATATAAAAATTGATACAATTTTATCCTGAATTTGGTCAAATCTAATTAGATCAAATTGATCTTATAATATCTATTTTTATATAATTTGATGAGCAAAACCAAAATACGAATCTAATCATATATGGAGCAATATCTAACCATATAAAGTGGATCAACCGTATCAAAGTGATAGATAAAATTTTATATAAATTTATATGGAAGCATATTAACTCATATAAGATTGTATCAAATTATATATGATTAGACCAGAAAATTTTTACTCGGGTAATGAATTTTGTCCAAATAAAATATGCAGCTATATATGTAGTTGCAAAAAAAAAAAAAAAACGCGGGCAAAAAAAGTGTTGCCCTGAGTAATTTTCGAATTACAGTGGATAACACTGTGCTAGTCGCAAAAATTAACAAGAAAAAAATTAGCACTCGTATTCGCGATATTCGCGATTTAAAACTGTAAAGCCTAGGTACTACAAAAATTTAATTTTTATGCTTTTGGGATAGTTTTTTAATATAAATTTAGAAAAGTCTTTTTTTTTTAAATAATAATGTTTTTTGCGAAAAACAAATTTTTTCCGCGAAAAAAAACCTGAGAAAAAAAATTTCTCGAAAAATTTTGTTTCTGTAATGTATGGTATTCTACTCATTTTAATAAATTAAAAGAAAAATAAAAAAAATTGGATAAAAAATTTCGCGAAAAAAAAATCGCGAAAATCAATTTCTGCGAATAATTTTTTTTTGTATATTCAATAGAGTTTAGACGATAAAAATTCAGCAATTGTCCAAATAATATAAAAAAATTTGTTTTTTCTTTACATAAAAACAAAAGAAAATAATCGCGAATATCGCTTATACATACGCTAACTTTGAAAAAACTGATATAACAATGGGATTTAGTGTACACAAACTAGCTTTACCAGATGGCTGTCGTAAATTGAAATCAAACTAGAAATATTTGTATTGAACCAATTTTTTCACGAAAATACAAATTTTTCGCGAACAAAAAATGTTTTCGCGAAAAAATTTACTGTATTATGGTTTTTTATGTTAGTTTAACAGACTTGAATGTTTTTAAATTTAAAAATTATCGCAGTTTAAAAATATCGTTTTTGTTGTACATGAGCATCAAAATTTTAAATCGCGAATATCGGGAATACGATCACTAACTTCGAAAAACGGCTAGCACTATTGAATTCAGCGTACTCGAAATAACTTTACCAGTAGGGTGCTCAGCTTGTTAAAAAAAGTGTTTAATTCGAGCTCACAAGGGAAGTATCTCAACCCTTATGAACCGATTTGCCTGAAACTTAAAATATATATCAAAGAGACAATTCTAAGGTTGGGGTGTCTCGGCTTATCGGCCATATCGGGGATTTAGGGGTTCAAAACATGGGTCAAAAATGGCGAAAAAATCGTTTTTTGGATTTTTCAGCCATTTCTTTTTAAGAAACTATACTTATATGAAGACATAGACCTGCGATATTCATATGAATAATATCTTTTCTGGGTACGGTACAATGGACTATTTTAAGTCTGAGCGCCATGGACTTGCCTAAAAAATTTACCTATTTTTAGGCTTGTACAACCCACCCTCAACTCAACATATGAATAAGAAATAATCTTTATTAAATTTAAGTCGACCCGTATTTTTGCCCTAGACGATATTCCTGTTAGTTCGGAAGTTATCAAAATTTTCCCGAAGGTCCACATGGTTTCATAAGGGGACAACGAAATTTTTAAACACCGATATGGCCGATAAGCCGAGACACCCCAACATTAAAATCGTCTCTTTAGTATATATTTTAAGTTTCAGGCAAATCGGTTCATAAGGGTTGAAATACTTCCCTTGTCAGTGTAATTTTCGAATTAGAATTGATATTCTTCGAATTACAAATGATTTTTCTCGAATTACAATTGATCTGTTTCGAATTACAATTTATGTTTTTGAACCTTTTCAAAATTCAATTGGAATCTTTGAATAACAATTGGGGTTTTTCGAATTATAGTTGAAATCTTCGAATCACATATCGAATTTTCGAATTACAAATTGAGTTTTCGAATTACAAATGGAATTTTCGAATTACAATGAGAATCTTTGAATTATAAATGGAATCTTCGGTTCAAATTTAAAACTTTTATATTTTCTCTATCAGTCAAGGTAATATTAATTTTTTTTTTTTAAAGAAATATTACCTTGTGAGAGAAATGGTCGGGGTCAATTACACTGTGCAACAAGAAAAATGAGCCTCAATGGCTTCAACGCCATATGAAAGTAGACCATCAAATGAACAAAATCACCAAAGGGTTTTGCAAAGTCAGTTCGAATTTCTTTTTTATAGCCCACTGAAGTTTTTATTTTTTTATCAAAGGCGTTTGGAAAACGTCAAAAATACTACTTATAATAAGAACACATCTGAGCTTCAAAATATGATCTGATATTCTCAGTAAAATTTTATGGCTAGTAAAATTTGATGCAGAAAATATTTGTAAAACATTTTAACCCTCTAACTGCCCTTTTTTATATACTTTTTTGTATTTCTTTTAAAAAAGGACTAAAATGACCCTTTAAAACGGGAGCTAGAGGGTTAATTTGGTCAAAGAAAAGAATCATCATAAAATTTTATAAAACACATTAGAACATCGTTTTTAGCTTAAAAGTATATTTGCACTGTTTTTTCGATATTTTTTAACACTGATTTATCGCACAAACTTTGAACATTTGACAACTCCTAGTGAAATTTTATGAGGAAAATGTTTGTATAACATTTTACCCCTCTAAATGGACGTTTTATCAGACTTCTGTGTTTAGTTTTTGAAAATGGACTAAAATGACCCCTTAAAATGGAAGTTAGAGGGTTAAAATGTTCTAAGAAAAGAACCGCCATAAAATTTCACTGAAGACATCAAATCATATTTTGAAGCTCAGATGTGTTCTTATTATAGTATTTTTGACGTTTTCCAAACGCCTTTGATAAAAAAATAAAAACTTCAGTGGGCTATAAAAAAGAAATCCGAACTGACTTTACACAACCCTTTGGTGATTTTGTCCACTTGATGGTCTACTTTCATATGGCGTTGAAGGCATTGAGGCTCAATGCAATGACCCAAAATTTGTTGCACAGTGTTATCGGCGGGGGTTTTGCTTACCGGGAAAAATTATACTGGTAAAAAAAGTTATAAGTTAATTGTTTTTTTTTTCTATAACTGTAATTTCTTACATGCAAATGTTAATAAAATTAAAAAACAGTTTATACAAACATAAAACCACAAAGATTTTGCTTTGATAAAAAATAAGCAAATTTGTAACATTTGACATTTTGCAGTTCATTTTCGTCAACAAAAAAAAAAAAAAAACAGAAAAACAACTTTATAAACACAGGTATTTATGTTGAAAGCAATTTGAGAAAACATTAAGGAAATTAATTTTCAAAGAGAACTAAAGCTAACGATTTTTAAATAGTTTAAATAGGATTTTCTCAAGTCTTCTTTACAATAAAAGGATAGGGTAAAGAGGGGGTATTTTGTTAAAAAAATATTTTTTTTTGTTTATTTTCTTTTTGCCCTTTTTATAAAGCTTGAGACAATCTTTCATTAAAATTAAATTGAAGTCAAATTCGTAGAGCCCTTCGATCAAAGTTTGGGATTTTTTGAAAATTTCCACCAACATTTCTAATTTTTGAAAAATTTAAAAATAGAAAAAATATCTTGCGATACATGGTTTTTAATAATTTTAGTATGCTGAATGCAAACATCAAACAAATTTGGAAATCGTTTTAGCGATTTTCGAGATATCGACATTTGAAACTGTAAATTAGCAAATTAATCTGTCAGCATTTTCAAGCTTTTGTAACTTCAGACGCAAAATACGATTTCCTTTATAACCCCATGCCAAATTTTCCCCATATACCCTACATTTTTTGCAATAACCCCTAATGCAGTAGTATTTTTTTTTATTTAAAAGATTTTTTCTTTGAAATTTATCTGTTTGTAAAATTTATCCAGCCAGCCATATTTCATCCTACTTTGTTTAATTGAGCCAGTCAGTCATTGAATTAACCGGCAGAAGTAGTTGTTGTTACATAGTTGATTGGTTGTTTAAGTTGGATTTGGAAGCAATAAAAATGAGCTGGTTTTTTATGTTGAATATATTCTAATGTACCAGTTACAAGGTGATACATTTAATTCTTTTGAGAGCTTTATATTTTATGACATGATAATAAAAAAAAAGTTTTTAAACAAATTAACTGTCGTTAAAAAATTATACAGGGAGGAGCAAATAAAATTTTTGGGATGACAAATATACTAAAAGTTTTTGGAATAGCTGGATTTTTTATAAAAATAATTGTATGGGGTCCGCCTTAAGGATTGAAGATAGAGGGTAGGTGTGTTCGGCAAACATGTTTTTTTTTAATTCCAATATTGTCGGATAAGCTAAAATAGGTGTCCTTTTTTTCAAAACAAGTGATACGAAAGCTATAAAATCATAAAATTTAGCCGTTTATGCTGAACAACTGCATCCGATTTTTCAACAACAGTTCGACAAAAATTCATTTAAAATAAAAAATCTTATACTATCGAAAAATGAGAACACAAAAAAGGTTTTAAATCAGAACCCTCATTAACACGACCTTTGTTTTACATGATTATATTTTACTTTTAGATAATTTTTTAATTTGTTTTAAAAGAAAATTTTACATTTTCGTATACATAGAAAAATTTTAGATACGATATTTGTCGTATAAAAAGTCTAAATCTGAAAATTTTACAATAGAAGAAATTTTCCTACATAGAAAATATAGGATTCTGAGACATTATTGGTAAAGAATTACTTTTTCTGTAAGAAAAATGTCTCAGAATTAAAGACTTTTTATCATAGAAAAATTATCAGGTTCTAAGATTTTTTTCCACAGAAAAATCTAAGATTCTTAGTAATTTTACTATTGAAAAGCTTTATACTCTAAAACATCTTTGTTTCATATAAAAAGTTTTTCCCTTCCAGAGACTAAATGAAGTAAAACACCATTTACAGTTTTTATTTTCGTGATCCTGTTTCCTTTTAAAAGGACTTAAAGTTTTAAAGGATTAAATTTTATAAATATTTGTACTTGTCCTAGGATGCTACTACTGATTGCAAATGAAAGAGGAGGATCTCCCCTAATTTTCCTATTTTATTATTTCTACATATCAGGAAAAAGCTGGTAAGTTACGTCTTTTAAAAAATGTATCCTTCAATATCATTTAAAATTTTTAACAAAATATTTTGATAAAGTTTTCAAATGACTTTATTCACATCCTTTTATCCTGACAAGGCAAAATAAAAAAAAAAATGGAAAAATTAGGGGAGATCCTCCTCTTTTATTTGCCATCACCAGTGTTATCCTAGGACAAGTACAAATATTTCAAAAATATTTTACAAAATGTATCCTTTAAAACTTTGAAATCCTTTTGAAAGAAAACAGGATCACGAAATGAAAAACTGTAAATGCAGTTTTACCCCATTTGCTCTCTACTTTCAGACGTATACAATCTGTGCCCAGTTTCTGTAACTATGCGAAAACTTTTCGCATCGAGAAAAATAAAACAATATTGTAGTCATTTAGTTTTTAACAGGGTGAGTACAATGTTGCTAATGTAAAAAACATCGAATACGAAAAAAATGCAACGCTATGTTTTTAAATCACTCTGTTAAGTATAAGGTGACTATAATGTCCATTTATTTTTTTCGATGCGAAAACTTCTCGCATAGTTACAGAAATCGGGTACTGGTTCATGTTTATTATTGGCAGTCGGACGGTGTAATATATTTTCATCTTTAAAAGTTTATTACGAACAGTATAACATAATGTAAAAAAAACTAACCAATTTTTAAAATTTACTAAACTATATAGTTTTTCTGTTATCAGGCGGGCCTTATTTTTCACACCACAGCTTTCAAACACTGACATTACTACACTCAAAAAAAAAGTTTGTAAAATTACAAGTAAAAGGTCTTGTAATTCTATTTTACCAATATTTTGGTCTTTTTACAAAAATTGTTGTATATTTAATAAAACGAAAACTACAGTTTGCTTTGTAATTTTACTATTATATGTTGGTAAATTTATTTTACAAATTTTTAAGGTAAATTTACAAAAAAGTGATTTATTTTACAAATTAAAAAAATATTACAAGGTGTTTAGTTTTTTTACACAAGAAAACTGTAATTGTACAACAAAATTTTACTTGATGTTATTTAGTCTTTCTACCAAAAAAATGTTTTATTACAAGCATTTTTTTAAGATCGTTTACAAGGTTTTCAGTTTGAAATGTATGTATTAAAAAGTACAAAATTCCAATGTAATTTTACAAAAATTATTTTATTACTAGAATTAATGTTGTTTTACAAAAAAAAATTTAATTATTCAACAATAGGACACTCAAAAATTTTCTAAGTAAAAATCATTTTTTATAAATAAAAAATTTCATGAAAAAAAATTTTGTAAATTTTTTAAGTTTCAGACACAAAAATTTTTCAACTTATTAATAACTTTAGAAAAAAATTTAATTTTTACACCATTTTTTGGTAATTTGCGTTAAGTAAAATACCACAATTTTTATGTGTTTCTACTATATAATTGTTCTAGTTTTTTTTTCTTGTATTTTTACCATTTTTTGGTAATTTTGTTTTAAATTTGGCACCTAAAATGTCAATAAAAAGCTGCCAATTATGAAAAATTAATTTTTTTTTATTTTAACAGGTACTTAAACATCCAATCTACAATATGTATATAAACCAAAATAATATTGTAAATTTACAAATTATTTGGTTAAACTACTGTTTTTACGTCAAAAAAATAAGAAAAACTGTTATATTTACAATAAAAATTGTAAATTTACCACTTTTTTTTGTAAATATACAAGTTTTTTTGCAAAAAAAACAGTAATTTAACCAAACAATTTGTAAATTTACAATTTTGTTGTTTGATTTTCTGCTTTATTTTGTAAATTTACAACTTTTTTTTGTAAGTTTACAATTTATTTTGTAATTTTTTTTTTTTGCAAATTTACAATTTTTATTGTAAATATACGTGTTTTTCAATATTTTTTTGTGGTAAAAACAGTAGTTTAACCAAATAATTTGTTAATCTACAATTTATTTTTTTCATTTTCAATTTTTTCTTTGTAAAATAACAACCTTTTTCTGTAAGGTTACAATTTTGTTTTGTAAATTTACCAAATTTTTTGTAAATTTCCAAAAAAATACTCACCTCGAAGTTAATATTTTACAAAAAAAACTGTAAATTGTCATTTTCTTTTGTTAAATCAATTTACAAATTATCCCCGTAACATTACGGGGATTCTTGCTAGTACATATTTTACAAAAACTGCCCCATAAAATCACTGGGATTTTATGTCATTCTACAAACTTTTTTTTTGAGTGTATGAAGTTAATACAAATTATCATTAATGTCAGTAATATTTTTAGTATTAATTTTAAATTGGGATTTTCCGTTTTGACGATATAAAACTTGTTATGCAATAAAATCAGCATGCAATTCTGTTACAATTGATTTATTATAGATTTGTAGAGAAAAAAATATAGAAAACAAATCTTAAATTAAATACTTAACAAAAGGTTAATAAAACATGGAAGTCTGTGATAGAAATTTCTCTTCATGTGATTTGAACAATTTTCTATAGTAAATTTATCTCAGCCCAGCAGAAATTTTGCTGAACGTTCAGCAGCTTTTGGAAGGGGAACTTGAGTAAAGGAGCGCATCCAATTGCGCTGAATTCATGCATGATTCTCTAAGGCGATGTCCCACTTTAGAGCGCTAGTTGGATACACAGAAACAGCGCTCTTTAGATGCACTGAAATCACGTGTCTTTAGAGCGCTGATTTAAGCAGAATAAAGATGCTGTAAATTCATGTATCTTTTTAGCGCTGATTTAAGCAGATTAAAGATGCAGTGAATTCATGTATCTTTGTAGAGCTGATTTAAGCAGAATAAAGATGCTGTAAATTCATGTATCTTTTTAGCGCTGATTTTGTAATAAAATTTGTATTTTCTAAAATTAAAGTTCTAAAATTAAAATGTAAAAATGAGATAAAAAACAAAAAATTTACCAATAAATGAAAAAATATTCAAAAGAAGTTATAACAAATGTATCTTAGTTTTTCTGTTTTTTCGTGATTAGAGTTTGTGTTTAATCCAAATCGGTTTATTCATCGAAATAACAAATAAGCATTGGCTGTTTTTTGGTTGGCCTATTTATCATCATTTAAAATGTGTTAAAGGCCTCTGTTATGTCTTTCAAAACTTTTCAAATCACATGATATTTTCCGAATCACATGAAATCGAGTTTGATGTTTGTTTACGGGTTCATTCAAAGTCAGACAAGGAAAACAATAAAATTTAAAATTCGTTATTGATAAAATTCAATTTTGAATTTTTCAAAAAATTCAAGAAAGAATTTTAAATATAATTCTTAAAAATTTTATTTTAAATTCTTAGAAGAAATAAAATTCAAAAAAGTTTATTTAAAATTCTTTAAAGAATTTTATTAATAAAAAAAAAGAATTTTATTTCCATAATAACAAATATATTTTAAACAAATAAATATTCAAACCAAAAGTAAAATAAAATTAAACCAAAAATAAAATTCAAAAATAAAATTTAAACCAAAAATAAAATTCTTTTTTTTTTGAGAATTTTATTTTTGGAAATAATAAAATTCAAATGTTTTTGAGAATTTTATTTAAACAAAAATTTTATTTCAAATACCTTATGAATTTAAAAAAAAAATCGAATTTTTTCCTTGTCTGTTCAAAGTTTAAATCAAAAAACTAAAATTTAAAAAAATATAACAAAAAAATTCATTCGTTTTACTTTACAAAACTTTATTTATGTGAAACAAAATGAAAAAAAAAAAATCGGAAGTGAACATCAAAAAAATATCGGAAATTTTCATTTTCACATTTTTTATGGGATTTTTTTTGGGAACAGCGGTCAAAGATGCTATGATTGAAGCGCTCTTTGCAGCGCTGATTAATGCGCAATAATGATGCAGTCAAATCATGTGTCTTTGTCTAAAACTCATGTTTTTTTATTCAAAAAGTGTTAAAAATATTAAAAAGGAAAGCAAGTGCATTATAAGTTTTATATAAAAAATCTTAAAAAAAAATAAAAATTTTGTCCCCTTCCTTTTACTGCATCCCTAAGAGCGCTCTTTGGATGCGCTACGGTATGCTATAAACAGATGCTGTGTCGCCAAAATCTCGATTTATTTCTGCTGGGAGAGTTCAAAAAAAATTTTCAAGTAATATTATCATCTCAGAATTCTAGGAAAATTTTCATCTCCGAATTTTAGGAAAAGTTTCTTTATAAATTTGAACCAAAAAATTTTGAAAAAATTTTCTGTCGAAAAATTTCACAATTCTGAAAAATTCTATAGAAAATTCATCATGGAATTGTGAAAAAAAAAATCTCAGAACTCCGTAAGAAAATTTTAACAAAATGTCATCTGATCCATCTGGTATTTGCTTAGACATTAAAATCAAAATTTTTCCTAAAATCAGTTCCAATAATATGTAATAAATATGTTAATCTCTCTTAAAACATAAAAACGTTTAAACAACACTACATACTGTTTTTGCAACATATTATTTTGAATTATTATTACTAAATGTGACATATTTAACAAAATGGGAGCAAAAAAAAAAAATTATTTCAGGAATTACCTCAGCAAAAAAAAAAAAAAGAATGCCAAAACTTAAAAACTCAACAGTCTCATTTACAACATGCTTAGAATTTATAACAAACTTTTGACACATCGATTTAACTACAATTTCCATTGCTACAATATATCAAAGTAACTGTCACTCAAAACTGTCACAAAGCATTAAATAACAGCAAAAGTAGTTAAATACATACAACTAACTACAAAACTGCACACACAATGAAAACTAGCAATTTACTAACACATACAAAGAGCTTTAGTACACTGAAAACAAAATGCTTCGTGAAAGTAATAAAGAAAAATCGCAACCTTACTCTCCAGCTACATTATGTAAACATAAAGCAACAAAAACCTACAAAGCAGTAACAAATTTCTGCTTTATGTCTACATAATTATGTTAGTTGTAGCCGTGTACTTAAATTGAAATTAACGACGATTCTTCACATGTGATACGTTCTAATTTTGCACAACCATAACAAATTATTGTCTACAAAAGCGTGTGTACCACAATGTTTCGGTAAGTCTCGTATAACTGTAACTGACATTTTCTTTAATTTAGGGGGTTGTAGTAAACAAGGTAGAAAAATACACTTTCACTTCTAATACCCTCCACCTTAGTGGTAGAGGTTACATATACTTAACTAAAAATGACCAACATAAATAAATTTTAAACAGAAACATAATTTTCTTGAAAATTATTCTATGAGAATATCATAGCTTTAATTAGTAATGGAAATAATGATCTCGAGCTAGAATAAACCTACTCAAAATATAATATTTTAAATGTCAAATAAAACAACTTTTATTTTTTAATAAAAATTTATCATAATTTCCATATATCGTCCATTCCATGAGTCATTTTAAAAAATTTGACCGAGGGTCTTCCGATTTTTGTTATATTTTTCATACAGATACTCTATGGAGCCAATTTCAAATTTCATCCATCAGATCGAAAATATTTGAAAAACTCGCTATTTTATTCACGATTTTCGTTTTTAAAAAATTAAAAAAAAATTCAATTTCTTTCTAACTTTGAGCAGCTGTATTTTCTAAACTACTTATCGCATTTTAACAATCCATAGCGCATACGAATGGTATGTAAGTCTATTTTGATATTTTATAGACTGAAAAAATATCGGTGGTTTAAAGTGTATTTTATGTGCAAATGCAGTTTTGAAGTGCATTTTGCGAAACTTTTACCCGTTTTAATTTTTTTTTTAATTAGCATATTTGGAAAATTTAGGATTTTTTTTACAAAAAAATGTTTTCATTACAATGGACCGAGTATGTATGATATTTTTAATATTTTTTTTAAAAAAATACTTCTTTAAGTTTCCCTTATAAAAATTTTTATTTTTTAAATTATACCAAAATTATGTAAAAAGACATGTTTTTAAACCGTTATATTTTCAAAAGTACTAATCGTATCTCATTGTTTTTATGCACATTAGAAAGGTATTTTTGTCTATTTTTTGCATTTAATGCCCGCGGATATGTAGGTGTTTCAAAAATGCATTTTTAATGCAAATGCAGTTTTGAAGTGCATTTTTCAAAACTTTTACCCCTTTGAATTATTTTTTAATTATCATATTCGAAAAGTTTAAAATGTTTACTATAAAATAATGTACTCCTAATAATGGACCCACCTTGTGTACTATTTTTAAATTTTTTTTTTAAATTTCCTTAAAAAAAAATTCAGTATTTTAAATAAAACCAAAAAAATTTGAAATAACATGATTATTTAAAAAATTCTAAAAAATAACCCACACGGTGGGTCCATTATTAAGAGAACATTATTTTGTAGTAAAAATTGTAAACTTTTCGAATATAATTACTAAAAAAAATTCAAAGGGGTAAAAGTTTTGAAAAATGCACTTCAAAAATGCATTTGCATTTAAAATGCATTTTTGAAACACCAACATTTTTGCGGTCATTAAATGCAAAAAATAGACAAAAATACCTTTCTAATTTGCAAAAAAACAATGAGATACGATTAGTACTTTTGAATATATAACGGTTTAAAAACATGACTTTTTACATGATTTTGGTATAATTTAAAAAATTAAAACTTTTATAAGGGAAACTTAAGGAAGTATTTTTTTAAAAGAAATATTAAAAATATCATACATGCTCGGTCCATTGCAATGAAAACATTTTTTTGTACCAAAAATCCTAAATTTTTCAAATATGCTAGTTAAAAAAAAATAAAAGGGGTGAAAGTTTTGCAAAATGCACTTTAAAACTGCATTTGCATATAAACTGCACTTTTAAACAACCGATATTTTTTTAGTTTATTGGATTTCAAAAAAAACTTACATACCATTCGTATGCGCTATAGATTGTTAAAATGCGATAAGTAGTTTAGAAAATACAGCTGCTCAAAGTTACACAGAAATTGCATTTTTTTTACTTTTTTTAAAACGAAAATCGTGAATAAAATAGCGAGTTTTTCAAATATTTTCGATCTGATGGATGAAATTTGAAATTGGCTCCATAGAGTATCTGTATAAAAAAAATAACAAAAATCGGAAGACCCTCGGTCAAAAAATGCCTAAAATTACCAAATGTCTGGTGGAATGGACGATATATTTTAACAATTTCTGAATACTTTTTAGAAAATTCCAAATTATTACAAAATTTTCCAAATGCTTTTCAAAAAAACTATGATAAACAAATGGAATTTTTTGAATCGCGTATAGATAATTTAGAAATTTTTAAATGAAAATGGAAATTTTTGAATTATCTGATAAGCAATTAGAAAATTTTTAAATAGAAAATTTTGTTACAAAATTAAAAATTTTTGAATTATATATCGAAATTTTTTAAATATAATTGGAAATAATTGAGAATAATATTTCTTAAAAGAGAATTGAGAATTTTTAAAATGAATTGACAAGTGGAAATAAAAATAGTTTTAAAACAAATTTGCTAATAAAAATAAATTTTATTTATGTATTTGATGATTTTCTTTAAATTAATAAAAAAAATTGTCCTCTTTTTTTGGACAAATGTCCTCTTTTTTTGAGGTTGACGTCTTTTTTTTCTCTAAAAGGAAATGACATCCCTACACATAACCTACAAAAAAAAAAAATGCTTTAATTCGTCAACTAAATGACAAATGTGAACAAAATTGGATACCGGATAGAATTTAAACAAGTACAAACATGATTTTCAACAAAAAAAAATTGTGGATTTGTTTTTTTCACCAATTTTTTTTTCGGCGGATTTTTTTTTTTTTACAACTTATCAATTCCTGCTTTGGTGACATAAAAACAAAATAATGAATCCGTTTCATTTATATCCCGACTGTTTTTTTTTCAGTGTATACATACAGACATGTGCTCATGCAATCAAACTAATAATACAAAGACATCTATACATACAACACAATATAAATTTATAGAATACAACACTTTTTTTGTTAAAGACCGAAGTAAAAAAGTATATATGGTCATATATAATTTTATATATCATCAATTCCATGAGAAATCGTTGAATTTTGCGCATTTTCTGACCAAGGGTCTTCTGATTTTTGTTATATTTGGTACACACAAGCGCTATGGAACCATTTAAAGATATCATTTATCAGATCCAAAGAATTTTAAAAATTCGCGATTTTATTCGCGATTTTCGTTTTTTTAAAAATCAAAAAAATGCAAAATCTGTGAAACTTTGAACAGCTATATATTTTTAAGTACTTATTGTATCTTTACGAAATAAAGCGCAAAATGTTGGTACGTTAGTTTATTTTTACATTTAAAAAGATGGTAAAAGTTGGTGGTTTAAAAGTGCATTTTAAATGCAAATGCAGTTTTGAAGTGCATTTTGCAAAACTTTTATCCCTTTTGATTTTTTTTTATTTAACATTATTATTTTCTTCATCATTTTTACTAGAAAAAAATGTCCTCCGAACTTTGTGCACGATAGCCGAACTATTGGTAATCATTTTTCTTAAAAAATGTTACTTAATTTTCCCATATATTTTTTTATTTTTTTTTTTTGTTATTTATACTAGACTACAATATAAACACTTAGATTTTCTTAATAATTTGTCAATACAATATAAACACTTAGATTTTCTTAATAATTTGTCGATTCTCATTAATCTTAATCACATAAGAGGTTTGCGTTTGTCTTTTTTTAATTAAAAACGTTCAAAAATATATATCACGGGACTTGCATCGATACATTATTCCATCAAATCTATGAATCGATCGACCATTTTTAATTTAAGAATTGCAAAACAACGGTCAAACACGGAAGGGGGAATTTAATGGTCTGGGATTGCTTTTCTGGTCAAGGAATTCGGCTTATTCATAGATTTGATGGAATTATTGATCTATTCAAGTCCCGTGATATAATAAGGGATGGAATGGATTTGCAACAAATTATTAATTTTAAGTTGTCTCTGTGTTTTTTTCATGAAGGGGTGCTTTAGTTTTGTCCGCCATATTTTCCGTTTTATTTGGTTATAACTTATTTTTTATAGAACGATTATTTCCACAGTTTTTGTTTATCAATAAAAAATACGAAAAACAAATTAAACAAAAGAGAAACAATAAAAAATGGGGTTTTTATGAAAAAAAATTATGATCTAAAAAAAATTCACTGAGAGGGTGCTTTCGTTTTGGCATAGAGTAAAAATAGTATGAGGATTAATGGGTGAAAAGCCTTTCCTTTTCGAAATTTGATTTTTAGCCGTAAACTCTGATTATTTCGGGAGTGAAAACCAGAATACACACAAAAGGAAATCGAAAAAAAAGGAAAAAAACGAATACATTCAAAAGGAATCGAAGAAAAAAAGGGAAAAAACGAATACATTCAAAAGGAACCGAAGAAAAAACAAAAAATAAACGAATACATTCAAAAGGAACCGAAGAAAAACAGATAAATAAACGAATACAATCAAAAGGAACTGAACAAAAAAAGTTTTCTTCCTTGAGATAATCGGAGTTCATAACACTACTATTTTACTATTTTTTTTTTTTACTATTTTTACTCTATGGTTTTGGTTAATACTGTTTATTCTTTTCTTAATTTTTTTAACAATAATAATAATATATGTGTATTAATATTTGCAATTGTCGGTGTTCCCTATTTATCATGTTTTTATAACTTAAAATATAATATAACTTAAAAAATAAAAATTATATGGTAAAAATAAGTATTAGTAACTTTAAAAAAAAAAAAATATTTAAACTAGTGCACATAACGTGCAAAAAACAGAGGACATTTTTTTGTAGTAAAAATTATAAATTTTTCCACTATATAAGTAAAAAAAAATTAAAAGGGATAAAATTTTGCAAAATGCACTTTAAAAGTGCATTTGCATTAATAATGCACTTTCAAACCACCAACTTTTTTCATCCTAATTAATGTAAAAATAGACTCGTTAACCATCATTTTAGGCATTGAAATATAAAAAATATAAAATATCGTTATTGAAAAAATTTTAAAAAATGCATTTCAAAACTGCATTTGACTTTTTAGTGCACTTCCTTACTACTTATATTTTTGTACGTTTTTAATTAAAAAAAGACAAATTCACCACTCTTATGTGATTAAGATTAATGAGAATCAACAAATTATTAAGAAAATCTAAGTGTTTATATTGTAGTCTAGTATAAATAACAAGAAAAAAATAAAAAATATATGGGAAAATTAAGTAACATTTTTTAAAAAAAAATTATTACCAATAGTTCGGCTATCGTGCACAAAGTTCGGAGGACATTTTTTCCTAGTAAAAATGATGAAGAAAATAAAAATGTTAAATAAAAAAAAATCAAAAGGGATAAAAGTTTCGCAAAATGCACTTCAAAACTGCATTTGCATTTAAAATGCACTTTTGAACCACCAACTTTTTCCATCTTTTTAAATGTAAAAATAGACTAACGTACCATCATTTTGCGCTTTATTTCATAAAGATACAATAATCACTTAAAAATATATAGCTGTTCAAAGTTACACAGATTTTGCATTTTTTTGATATTTTAAAAAACGAAAATCGCGAATAAAATCGCGAATTTTTAAAATTCTTTGGATCTGATAAATGATATCTTTAAATGGTTCCATAGCGCTTGTGTGTGCAAAATATTGGAAAACTTCAAAGACCCCTGGTCAGATTTTGTTCGGTCTCTCATGGAATTAATGATATACACCATATATTATTATATAGGACCTGATAAGTCAAATAAGTCGCAACATTTGATTGCGAAATTTTATTCTCTCTATTTTTAAATAATTACTCCAAATTAATTCACAAAAATCCCTTTATTTGGATTAAATTATACATGATTATATATAATTCAAAAAAATATTAGATATGACTACATTAACACTCTTTTTACTCGGGTTTAAAACACATTTTGTAGGCATACTTTTTGAGAAATATAAATAGAAAATGCAACAAACCACATGCAATAAGATTGTATGGTTTTCGAGATATAAAAAAATATATTGTATATAATTGTTTGTGTGAATGTGTACAATACATGCATGTTGCTGGAAAATATATAGTGTGAAATAGAAAAAGACATATACGAAGTTCTAAGAGATTGGTTGGCAGGCAGGCAGGCAAACGGCAAACAAGCCTGCCATTTAGCCAGACAGGCATTAAATAATAAATATTTATGTTGAAGACGAATGAAAAACTTTAAAAATGCATATAAGCGGAATTCGCTCTTGATAGCATTTTTGCAAGGGTAGTATAAATGCTATGATTTTATGCTACAAAGCGTGAGCGTCTTTTTTTCGTTTTTATTGTGAGTTTTCAAACAGCTGTTGTTATTATATTCTGCTGTTGTCAAAATAGCTATTTTATATCGAAAATCGCTTTTCTAGCGATTTTTTTAGTAGGATTTAGCGACTTTCTGTTTGAATAATAATTGGCATCAGTGCTGCGTTCAAGAAGAAGATGAAATAATTTAATTTTTTCATTTGTGTTGTTCTAATTTTTGGTTATTTTTTGTTATAATTCGTTCTAAAAATCTATTGTTATTTTTTTTTTACACCAAATATGAATGTTTGATAATTTTTCTTATTGTTTTCCGGAAAAACTAAAAGATGTTAAGTGTTGTAAGCTTGAAAGGTTTGAAAGGCCAAAATATGCTATGGGTTTTTGTCTTGCATATAAATGAACGTCTTGTATATTTTTATTTCATGTATTTTGTTGTTGTGGTCTTGCATACTCTTGTATTTATACAAGATCTGCAAGCTTTAAAAGGTCTGCAAGGCTAGTTTGCTACCAAGAGCGAATACCGCTATAGATATTTTGTTTTACATTAGAACTAAAAAGGATATTAATTGTTCTTTAAATTAAATTTTTCCTAAAGAAAAATTATCAGATTTAAGATATTTTTCTTATGCAGAAAAAGTCTTAGATTCTGAGATATTTTTCCTACATAGAAAAAGTTTCAGATTCTGAGACATTTTTCTTATAGAAAAATTCTTAGATTCTAAGATATTTTTCTATTTAAAAAAATTTTCAGATTCTGAAATATTTTTTTCATATAGATAAAGTCTTAGATTCTGAGACATTTTTTTTAATAAAGAAAAGTTTCAGATTCTAAAACATTTTTTTTATAGAAAAGTCCTAGATTCTGATGCATTTTCTCTATATAGAAAAAGTCTCAGATTCTGAGACATTTTTCTTATATAAAAAAAATCCCAGACTCTGAGATATTTTTTTAATATTGAAAAAGTCTCAGATTCTGAATTATTTTTCTTAAATAGAAAAAATCTCAAATTCTGAGACATTTTTCTTACAAAGAAAAAGTCTTAGATTCTATGACATTTTTCATATATAGAAAAAGTTTCAGATTCTGAGAAATTTTTTTTATGTAGAAAAATTTTAAGATTCTGAGAAATAGTTTTAGATTCTAAGATAATTTTCGTATAGAAAAAGTATCATATACTGATACGTTTTCTTTATAATTTGATGATTTCAATTGCAAACCGAAAAAGATCAACAAAAATTCGCAGTAGATCAATTGTAATTAAAAACAAGTAAGAAAGTTATAGTCGGTTAAGACCGACCATATGATACCCTACACCAGCGTTTTCCGGAAAATAGGTCCCAAGTCCAAACATGGACCGATTGGATCTGTCTTTTGTTAGAAATTTTTTTAGTGTACAAAACACATACAGATCAAATTTTAGTGGAATTGGTTTATATTTTTGTCAATAAACCGATTAAACTGAATATTTTTATAAATGGGACTAAGTCCAAAAATGGTCCATTTATATTCTGATTTGATTAGGTTACTAAAGTACACGTTTAACACCTAAAAATAAAATTGTTATCAAATATTTAATTTTTATGAATTTTGAGGGAACTATTTGAATATCGGAAGGGTGGTTTGTATGGGGCCTACCAGAAGGACTAACCCGATCCCTTTGAAATTTGGAATGGTTATTCGTGCGTACAACATTTGATCACCTGATAAATTTCAAAGCGATATCTATTATAATACGGTTATTAGAGTCATTTAAGCCGAATCCAAAAGGGGCGTTTGTATGGGGGCTAGGTCTTAACATGAACCGATTTTCTCCAATTTCAATAGGCTTCGTCCTTGGGCCAAAAGATGCATAAGTTTCAAATTTCAAGGCAATTGATTGAAAATTGCGACCTGTATCGTGCTTAAACCGATAGATGGACGGACGGACGGACATCGCTAAATCGACTCAAAAAGTAACTTTGAGTCGATCGGTATACTTGAAGATAGGTCTAGGAACAATATTTCGGGTAGTAACAAACATCAGCACAAACTCATTATACCCTCTACCACAGAGTGGTGTACACTAGGGTGGCTCGTTTTTGGGCTTTTCTCTCTGATCAAATTCTAATACCCGCCAAAAGTGTCGGCCCCCTAAGGGTAACTCACATGCAAAATATCACTCCGATCGGAGTTTATCTTCTGTCTCCACTTTGAGCCTCAAAATTGGGGTTTTCCCCATAAAGGACTTTTAAAAAAAAAAAAAAAAAAAATTAAGTTTTTTTATTAAAATAATTAAAAAATTATTTTTGTATAATATTTGATCGTAAATACTTAAATATGAAATTTAAAGATTTTACGGTATCATTAACCCGTTCAAACTTGATACCAAAAAAATGGCATGATTTTGGGGGCGTTCTCAAAACACCTTTTTTCAAAATTTGAAAATTTTATTAAAAAATTTTTTTAAATATACTATTTTTTCTTTCTGAATTCATTAAGAACACCTTGGAGAAGAAAAATGTGAAATATGGCGGATATCCGTCGAGCCACTTTTCAGGAATCGCGGGGGGAAGTTAGCGGATTTCAAGGAAATGTTGGTTTTATCAATAATTTGGATTAATAAAATCTTATAAATTTAATTCTTGTGCAAATTAACGGTTTTTTGGTGTCAATGCATTCTATTATATAACTTTAAGTCTGTTATGAAATCTTACCGATCTAGGACGTCTTTAACCCACATTGGCTGGGGGTCAAAAATAACCCCCGCAGAAAATTTGAAGTTTAGAGCTTAAATTTTGTGCTATAAACAAGTATAAAACGACTTTTGTGTTTTTTACCCCAACTATTATTTTGTATTATTATATTATCTTTAAAAAAATCGTTAACCCTTCTTGGTATGGGGTCAAAAATGACCCATTCAATAAAAAATATATATTTTGTTGATATCAAAAAATTCAAGCACTATGCCTAAAAGTTTTTTCCGGGGTCATTTTTGACCCCTGGCCAATGTGGGTTAGAGATATCTTAAATATGTGAGATTTAGAAGCTGATTTAAAGTTATCTAATAGATTGCCACAAATTAATTTTATATGAAAAAATATGTACTTTTTATTGAATGGGTCATTTTTGACCCCCTACCAAGAAGGGTTAACAATTTTTTTTAAAGATAATATATTAATACGAAATAATAGTTGGGGTAAAAAACATAAAAGCCGTTTTATACTTGTTTATAGCACAAAATTAAAGCTCTAAACTTCAAATTTTCCGCGGGGGTCATTTTTGACCCCCAGCCAATGTGGGTTTAAAACGTCCTAGATCTGTAAAATTCCATGACAGACTTAAACTTATCTAATAGAATGCCATGACACCAAAAAACTGTTAATTTGCACAAAAATGAAATTTATAAGATTTTATTAATCCAAATTATTGATAAAACCAACATTTCCTTGAAATCCGCTAAATTCCCCAAGCGATTCCCGAAAAGTGGCTCGACGGATATCCGCCATATTTCACATTTTTCTTCTCCAAAGTGTTCTTAATGAATTCAGAAAGAAAAAATGGTATATTTAAAATTTTTTTTTAATAAAATTTTCAAATTTTGAAAAAGTGTTTTGAGAACGCCCCCAAAATCATGCCATTTTTTTGGTATCAAGTTTGAACGGGTTAATAATACCGTAAAATCTTTAAATTTCATATTTAAGTATTTACGATCAAATATTATACAAAAATAATTTTTTAATTATTTTAATAAAAAAAAATAATTTTTTTTTTTTTTTTTAAAAAGTCCTTTTTGGCGAAAACCCCAATTTTGAGGCTCAAAGTGGAGACAGAAGATAAACTCCGATCGGAGTGATATTTTGCATGTGAGTTACCCTTAGGGGATCGACACTTTTGGCGGGTATTAGAATTTGATCAGAGAGAAAAGCCCAAAAACGAGCCACTCTAGTGTACACTAGGGATATAACCATTTGCGTTTTTTTGCAAATATCGAAAAGGACCTATCATATTAAGAATGTAGATGAAAAATCAAGAAGAAATGCGTGTTCTTTTTTTCGCGAATGTTAAAAAAGGTTCGGCACCGATCGCGATGAAGTTTTCGCTAATATTTTTTTTTATTATTCGGAAAACCCGTATTTCTAGTGTCGAAAACCATTTTATAAATTTGTTATTGTTTTATTTTTGTTGTAAAACGACAAAAAGCCAAAAAAACGGGGGATGGGAAGGAATCCCACCATAAAACATAAAAAAATGTAAATTTATGGTGTTTTAGAAATTGCAATCGGTGCCGAAGGTTTTTGGACCAAAATGTCCCCGGATAACGTTTTTTGTTATCAGTATAAAATTGCCCATACGATTATGATAGGTTCCTATTTTGGTTATATCCCTAGTGTACACCCAAAAAAAAAACGTGGGTATTCAATACTAAAAATTTAACTAATTTTAGTCCAAAAGGACCTAGTGCAGAAATTGGTAACCAATACTAAAATTTTTAACTAATATTAGTCAAAATCAGTAAAAATTACTAATTTTAGTACTTTGAAGATACTAAAATTAGTAACTAATTAGTAGATTTGAGTACAATATCACTTACTAAACCTTTTACTGTAGAATTATTTTGAGTGTAGGGTATAAAAATTAATTGCTATTCGAAAAAGATCAATTGTAATTTAAAAAAGATCAATGGTTATTCCAAATTTATCAATTGTAATTCGAAGAAGATTAATTGAAATTTGAAGATTCCAATTGTAATTCGAAAAAGATCAATTAAAAATCGAAAAAGATCAATTGTAATTAGAAAAGATCAATTGTAATTCAAAAATTATCAATTGTTATTCGAAAAAGATCAATTGTTATTCGAATAAGATCAATTGTTATTCGAAACAGATCAATTGTAATTCGAAAAAGATCAATTGTACTTCGAAAAAGATTAATTGGTAATTCGAAAAACATCAAATGTAATTCGAAGATTCCAATTGTAATTCGAATTACGATTGAACTATTTGGATTTGCAATTGATCCTTTTAGAATTACAGTAATGGAATTCACGTAAGAAATTTTAGTCTTGCAAAATTGCGCAATGTCAAAATTGCAACTTTTTTTTGCTTGTTTCTTTGTGAATAAAAGCAATTGTATTTATATTAAAATAAATTGCAAATTTTTTCTTGCAACTACGCATCATATAAAAGGTAATAGAAAAATAAAAATTTTATTAAAATTTTTTTTTTTAAAAAAAAATGTTGCAATATTGCACTGTTGCAAGGGTCAACAAATTCTGAAGTGAATACCCTGAGTATTTCTTTTTAGAGTTACTGTTGATCTTTTTCGAATTACAATTGATCAAACTTTCGCATTGCATATGGAATCTTCCAATTACACAGTGCAATAACCAAAATCGGAATGGGATGAAACCAAAAGCAAATGAAAATTGACATATTCCATAACAAAACCTTCAAGGTTTTTTTTAAGTTTTTTTTTTACACGCAATTGAAGTTGATGATCTTTTATTATAATTATAATAATAATTGCTTGAAAACTGTATGAGGCGTATGATTAATTTTGTAAAAACGCATACCGAATATTTTTTCAGAATGAAACCACTTTTATGCAATTCAATTCCACTTTGTTTTTTGAAAGTGATTTCAATCTGATAAAAATAATATTCGTTTTGCGTTTTACGAGTAAACCACTTTTTTTAAATCCGAACGGAATTGAGTCTGTACCATGCCCCTTCATTTGCTTTTGGTTTCATCCCATTCCGATTTGCATTTTCGATTTTGTATCACTGTGTTATAAATGGAACCTTCGAACTACAAGCAGAATCTTTGAATTTCAGTTAATCTTTTTCGAATTGCATCTGTAAATGGTGTAGTTGCAAAGTAAATTTAGAGCGCAATTTAAACATTAAACACATTTTTTTTATCTATTTATTTCAAGTGCGTACTTGTAAAATTATTAAAAATAAGTGGAAAAAACTTGTATCTTAATAATCTTAATAATAATTGAGTTTATAATTTTGATAAATTTAGTTGAATGTATTTTTTCCATAATTTTGTTGTTCTTACTTAACCCGGAAGTCTTAATAAACGTTAAAAAAAAACTCATTCATTTAATAAATACAACTATTACTTTTATAAATGTTTAGAAGAGATTTGTATATATGAGGCGGTCGAGAGTAAGGGTCCCCATTTGACAATATATTTTTGGATATTTGTTTTCTTGTGGACCAGAAACTTATTTGTTACAAATTTAATCAAAGTTCAGGATTTTTAATATTAAAAAAAAAAATAAATATTAAAAACTTTTAATGTGCTCAACACGATTATCAAAAAATTCTTAAAATCGGTCGAATGGTTTACGACAGCGCACAGTGGGTTGAAACATATGTAAACTGGGGATTAATTCAGAAAAGCCCTTTATTATAAATATTTATATTTTTTTAGACTAACTATACATTATTTAGTAAAAAAAAATGTTTTACAGAAAAAAAAAATTATAGAAAATATTTTTTTATTAAAAAAGAAGATATAACCTTTTTATACAAATTGGCTCCTACCGCTCTATCTGCTCCAAAAATGCCCCAAGAGATGTCAAATGTGTGACCGACCCCAAATATATTTTCAATCCCAACATTTTCTTAGAATATACCTACCCTCTATCTTTAACCCTTAAGGTGGTCCCCATACAATTGTTTTTTATTTTTTTTTTAATTTATTTTATGAAATTAGCTCCTACCGCTCTCAGGGTGCGTCTTAGAGTATTAGTCAATAAGACCGACCCCCATTAATTTTTACCCCCCAACATTTTTTGGAACATACTTATACCGTATCTCCACTCGATAATGGGCCTCCCATATAAAATGCCATTTTTATAAAATCTGCTCCTAGAGCTCTAACTGATCCAAGGGTGCCCCTAGAAATGCAAATGTGTGACCGACCCCCAATATTTTTTTAACCCCAACATTTTCTTAGAAAATACCTACCCTCTATCATTAACCCTTAAGGTGGTCCCCACCAAATTTATTTTTATTTTTTATAAATTTGTTTTATGAAATTAGCTCCTACCACTCCCATGGTGCGTCTTAGAGTGGTATCCACTAAGACCGACCCCCATTAATTTTTACCCCCCAACATTTTTTTGGAACATACTTATACCGTATCTCCACTCGATAATGGGGCTCCCATACAAAATGCCATTTTTATAAAATCTGCTGATACAGCTCTAACTGCCCCAAGGGTGCCCCTAGAGATGTCGAATATGTGACCGACCCCCAATATTTTTTTAACCCAAACATTTTCTTAGAATATACCTACCCTGTATATCTAACCCTTAAGGTGGTCCCCATACGCATTTTTTTTTAATGAAATCAGTTGCTGCCGCTCCATGCTGGCTCCTAGAGGGTGAAATGTGAGATCAACTATCATTATTTTTTCATCCCCAACTTTTTTTTCAACGTACGCACCCCGTATCTCCTCTAACTAAGGGGTCTCCCATAATGCTCTTTCTCATATGTTTTTCTGCTTTTTTTTAGCAACTGGAGTTCTTTCACAAAAATTTTAATAAGTAAAAAAATGCGGTGCCTCTGCAAAAGTTTGGTATGGAAAGTAATTTTAATAAAATTACTTTTAGAACGCTTAATAAGAATTATCAGCACCCAAAATATCTCAATTTTCAGTTTTAGGCACGGCACGAAAAATTTTGAAAAATTATTTGACTTTGACAGCTCACAGTCGATAGAGTAATTTACTCACAACAAAAGTTTTTCGCAAATAGTGATGTAGAATTTAATTACCTTTCACCCAGTACCACACACGAATGTGTAGGATAAAGTTCAGCTTTTGAATTAATCCTCACTTTTGGTATATTTCAACCCTCTGTGCAGCGGTTACCAACCTTTTTGGCTCGCGTACCCCTAATTTTAAATTTTATCAGCCGCGTCCCCCCAACGATTTTTTTTTCGTTAAAAAACTTTACATATAAATATTAGAGTTAATTTTGAACTTTTTGATCAGCGGGTATTATTATTTTCTTGAAGGATTTAGGGGAGATCAAAACAATAGTTGTATTTTTTTGTGAAAATGTTCGCTCCTTGGGGTGGTTCAATGCATCTGGAAACACGGCTTTTGAGCTGATTTTTCTGCAGAGAAAAAACGCCTGAAAATATTTTCAAATCTGATTTCACCAGTCGATTCTACACAAAAAATTAAAACAAGGGACATTTTTTGAACTCCGAAAAAAGTTCGGAAAACCCATCACAGGGGCCGGATATATAATGTTTTTAATTTTTTTTAAATGTTTTTTTTTTTTAATACGAGGGCAGATAAATAATTCCGTGACTTTTCGAATGAAACATACGATACAATGAAAGGCCAGTTTGAGCTTAACAAAATGTTACCAAAATCCATTCTACCACAACCTGTCTCAAAAATGTCCAAAAACACGTTTTTTAAGAACTTTTACATAAATTTTCTCAAAAACCTAACATCATAGAAAAATTTGGGAACCATATTAGGAATCAGCATCGAAAGGTTAATCGAAAAAAATTACCAGATCTCAAAATATCATCCAAAAATATTGCAAAAAATGCTCTCTAAATTGCAAAAAAATACCTTTTTTGTGAACTTTGGCCTCAACTTTCTTAAAAACCTGATGTTATGGAAAACTTTGGAAGCCAGATGCGAAACCAGCATTGAAAGGTTAATCTAAAATGAATGTCCAAATTACTAAAATTTTACGTACCCCCGCGGACACTTTCGCGTACCCCCTAGTGGTACCATATGTTGGTAACCGCTGGTTTACCAGTTATCCCTACTTGAAATTTAAAAAAATTGCGTTTTTTCCTACGTTCACGAATTTTCTTAATAAAAAACTTAAAGTTTCTTTCCCTTGACTTTTTCAGAGAGCTGAAGAAGAACTTTCATTTAAACTTAATTTGAGCTAAATCCCATCATTTATACACTCAAAAAAAAACCTTGTGAAATTACAAAAAATATGTTTGTTCTTGTTAAAATACCATTCGGCATCATAAAAAATTATATTTGTTCTTGTTTAAATACC
Source organism: Pegoplata infirma (assembly GCA_963921195.1). Lineage (NCBI taxonomy): Eukaryota > Metazoa > Arthropoda > Insecta > Diptera > Anthomyiidae > Pegoplata > Pegoplata infirma. Next base: position 4,620 of record CAWUER010000424.1, on the reverse strand, counting down.
ATTCAGTTTCAAATTCTGTTCACATATGTCAACCAGCAGCTGAATTAAAGCATTTTGTATTTTTAAGTTATGTGGAATGTACCAAAATTTTCGAGATGTCCTTACATTTTCGTTCATAACTTTTGAACGGCTGCACAGTGATTCGTTTCATTGGCAAAAATCAAAAAAAAAAGTATGTCTTCAATGTTGATGATTTTTTGTATTTTTACAGTTTAATAGTAAACTAAAAGAAATATGTACTTTTCTTATTTTTAAGAAGTCATATGTTGCCACAAGAGGGCGCTAAAGTATGGAAATTCAACGCTATTGTGTTAAAAGCTAAAAATTGAGTTTTATAGGTTTACTAAAATAATTATGAAAAATCGAATTTTAAAGAAATCAACGAACTTTTTTTTGCAAAAGTTACTTAAATATATTTGATAAAAGTTGTATTTGCAATTTTTTAGAATTAATCTTAAAATACATTTTTGTATTGCTCTGAAATCTATATTTTTTCTACCGAATCTCCAAAAATTGACAAATTTTGATGGAATGCATAAAAAAAGTTCGTGAGTCAAAAAATTTTTTTTTTCGCTTTTTCGATAGCTCGGACTATGGTTTATAAGGCAAAACAATAAAAATAACTAAGTTTTTGTCTGAAATTGGAAAAAAGTTAGGGTTTTTTTGTGTCTTTATTTATTTTTTTTCAAAAGCTATATTATTAATGGAAAAAATATTTAAAAAAAAATCCAATATTAAGTATTTTTTCTTTACAATTTGATATATTATAAAGTATTCTGTAAAATTATAATAAAAAATCAGAAAAAAATTATGCAGTACGTGGACCGTTTTGCTTTAAAAGTTATCTATGACTTTTACTAAAATCCCCAAAATCACCAAATTTTAATGGCCCTCATAAAAAAAGTTCGTGAATAAAATTTTTTTGTTTTTTATTTTTTTTGTAGCTTTAACTATGTTTTATAAGATCAAAAAATAAAAATAACTAAGTTTTTTTTTTTAAGTTGAAAAAAAAAAATTTTAAGAAAATCTAAAATTGGATTATTTTTTTTTTATTTATTTTATGTACTGTAAATAAATTTAAAAAATACATCAACATTTTCGTGTTTTTTTATATAAAGGGATTTACTGTATTGTATACCATAAATTTATAGTAAAAAATTCGATGAAATAAGTATACAGTGGGCCATTTTGCTTTAAAACCAGTATTTGATTTTCGTTGGTATCCCAAACCAAAACCAAATTTTTTTTTGAGATACATAAAAAAAGTTCGTACTTAAAAATTATTTTTTATTGATTTTTTTAACATCCTGGACTGTTTTCTATACGATCAAATAATAAAAATAACTAAGTTTTTGAAAAAAACGAAAAAAAAAAAAAATTTTTTAGTACCCAAAAAAAAAATTTTTTTTTTAGTTTTTTGTGATTAACGGGTTATATACTTAGAAATAAAGCAAGTATTAAACGAGTTTACTTAAAACTTATTTTGAATAAATTTATTTTCGTAATGCAACAGGAAATAAGTGTTGTGAATGTTTTGTTTTTGCAGTTATTAGGTATTTTTATATTTTTGACTATATTTAAAAAAAGGATATATTAACAGCTTTTTTGTTAACGCAAGTAACTCAACGAAATTTGGCACACTTATTAACGTTATTTGATCTAATCTATATTAAAAATTTGATAGCAATTGAAAGATTTTTAAAATAGTTACAGCGATTTCAAGAAAAAGGATATATGGCAGCCACGCGAGTCCTTGCTCAGATTAAAATACAAATGTTGTACGTCGATGGTTATCTAAATTTCTAAGACAATAACTAAGTTAAGTAATTTTATATCAAGTTTTGTGGCTAAAACTCCACTTTTAAATTTCAGGATATACGACAGGTACAAATGTCCTTCGACCGATTTGCTCAAAATTTTTATTTTTTTTCTATTAATTAATTTTGTGCTTGCGTACCAAATTTGGAAAATCGTTGACAACTCTTTCTATTTTATTTTTGTGATTAAACTATATTAACACTTTATTGCAGTTTTTAAAAAGGATATATAAATAACTTTTGTTTTACAGAACCGATTTCAGCGAAATTTGGCACACACATTGACATCACTTATTCAAATTTTTACAAAAAAATTCAAAAGTATCGAGTAATTTTTGAGCGATTTACAATTTTTTTAAGAAAAAGGATATATGGCAGCCACACGAGTCCTTGCTTCAATCTTGAAAAAAATTTACGCATAAAATACTGTATCAAAATTGGTAACATTGACAAAATTTGGGAATTTTGTGGCCATTTTTGTAGTTTTAATCACATATTTAAATTTCAGGATATATGGGGGGTAGGCGTGTCCTTGCTCCGATTTTTCCAAAAACTCGTTTTTTTCTTGATTAGATAATTAAATGCTTGTGTACCAAATTTCAGAAATCTGCGACCAATATTCAATTTTTGCCCACTCGATATATGGGAACGAATCACTGTGGGCTGAACCGATTTCCTCAAATGCAATACCAAACTGCTCAGGGCAACAACAAGTAAACATGCTAAGTTTCAGTCATGGGTACACTCATAAAAAAGCCTTGTAAAATTACAAGAAAAACTTGTAACTTTTTTTTGTTTGATACCTCCTATTTGACAAAAATTCCTATTAATTTTACAAGCTTTTTACCAATAATTTTGTAATTTTACAAGGTTTTTTCCAATAAAATTGTAAATTTACAAATTTTTTGACACGATAAAATTTACAAGGAGATTTCGTTATTTTACTAGATTTTTTGCTACCTCCTATTTTACGAGAATTCCTAGTAATTTTACAAGTTTTTTACCAATAATTTTTTATTTTTACAAGCTTTTTACCAATAAAATTGTAAATTTATAGATTTTTGGCGCAATTGAAATTACAAGGAATTCTCGTGAATTTACTAGATTTTTTTGTAAAATTATCTTGGAAATTTGTAAAATTACAAAATATAATTGTAAAATTACAAAAAAAAAAAAATGTAAATTTCGATCCAAATTTGTTGGTTAAAAAACAAGGAAAACTGTCAAATATTGGTAAAATGGGATTACAGTTCAAACCAACTCTTCTTACTTTCAACACATTCATCCTGGAATCTCTCATATTATAAGTGCAAGTATACTTAAGTATTCTTCTTAAGTGTTGATGATCATCACCATTATCACCATCTTTAATGTTGATTATACATATGAGGGTATTTTTATTTAATTTTATTTTTATTTTTGTTATGTTATGTTATGTTTTTTTTTTTTTTTTGTATTGTTATTATAGTATTTGCAATCTTTTGTCTTTTAATGGCTCCATACATACTATGTATTACATAGCATTTGTTTATATGAAGATTAAATCAGATTATATCTTTCAATTGTTTATTTTTTTTTTTTATTTTATTTTATTTTATAAATAAATTAATGTTCTAAATTTACCTTTTTTGTTTGTTGTGGTGCTAAGACAATAATTCATAAACAAATTTTTATGCGGGTTAAGAAGAAATAGTGTTAAATAGGTAAAAAGAAATATTTTTAAATATAGAAAAAAATTTGAAAATCGATTTGAACGGAGAAACGTGAGGTTGTTTTTTACTTTTAAAGGGTATAAGGGTGGCAGGAAAATGATTTTATTTCGAATCATTTTTCCTTTTGGTCTTAAAACCCCATATTTAAATTTCGGACGAAATCGGACAATTTTAAAAGTTTGGCCAAACATTTTTTTTTTCATACACAGAAAAAAAAAAATGTTTTTTTTCGTCGACTTGTTTTTTTTTTAATTTTAACGAAAAGAAATTTAATTTTGGTGGAAAAGGCTTTCAGCTTTAAGATTGACTTTGAAAAAAAAAAAAGGGGAAGTTGGGCTCTTACTGTAAATTTTTTAAAATTTTTTTTTTAGTTTTATCAAGCAACGGTATTAGTTGACATTTTTTCTTTTACTTTTAAAATTTCTAAGTGTGCGGACAAATTTTGATTCTATTAGACCTAAAAATTATGTCCCAGCAAAAAATAATCGAGTTTGTTGAAGCAGTTCATAATTTTATTGGCATACACATACGCTTCGTCTTCAGCACATAGATATTTCTGCCTTACAGTAGTGCATACTAGGTACACTACTGTAAGGCAGAGATAGAAATATAAATTTTTCGATAAATTACGAATACAAACAGACATTTTTAAATACATTTGCTTACAGTAGTGCATCTAGCATGCACTACCGTAAGGCAGAGAGAAAATACTATAAATTATACGAGACTTACGAGCATCAAACAAAATGAAAATTTGGAGGACGCAATAAAAAAATATATTTTTAATTCAGTTGATATTCTGTTTTTTTGTGAACGGACGTGTACGCATGTGCAAAAGTGAAAACAAAAGTTTCGACTACACACTATTCAGATATTAAAACTGTAGCATTATTTGTGTGCTTACGTAGAGCACTTCTTTCATACAAACTCTTCAGGCATGAAGACTTTAGTGAAGGTAATACATTATTTTTGTGCTTTATTGGAGCAATGATTTCTGAGCATCCAATATGCTTACAAAAATGCACCAAATAAGCTTCTAAGAAGGTATGATTTCATTACATTTTTATTGCGCTGAAATAAGCGCTCGGATG